>APFE030296761.1:116167-140707 GCA_000404065.3 Pinus taeda
AATTTTGTTATGCTTTTGGCATGATCTACAGTGTTTTTGACCCAATCTAATTTGCCAATATCCTCAAGCATGAGGTCTATGCAATGTGTAGCACATGGGGTCCAAAAGATGGTTCTGTGCTTTTCCTCTAACAATTTACCAGCAAGAACATAGTTAGAGGCAGAGGCATTATCTGTGATGACTTGAACAACATTAGCCACCCCCACCTCCTCAACAACCTCATCCAATAGCTGAAACAACAATTGTCCATCATTTACCTTATCAGATGCATCAATTGATTTTAGAAACATGGTTCCCTGTGGGCAGAAGATAAGAAAGTTTATGATGGTATGGTTTCTTTGATCAGTCCATCCATCTGACATGATGGTACAACTGTTCTTGCCCATGAGTCCTTGAAATCTTTCAAATACTCATTAATGGAGGCAATTTCTTTCTGCAAACGATGCCCCCTTAGCTCATGCATAGTAGCACCTTTGAAGCCTTTTCCAACAACATTTATGGCATCAAACATAGGCTCATAATATGGTGAACGGGAAGCATTGAAGGAGGTATTAGCATCATACCACAATCTAGCTATGTAGTCACAAGTAGTCTCCCTCAATTCTTTCTTCCAATGGTCATCTAAAGTGGGCTGCAAATGACTTCTACTAGGTTGAGGACCATGTGCATCTGATGGAGAGGAGGGAGTGAAATAACTTTTGATATTCATATCACCCTTTTTCATTTTACCCTTTCCCTTTTCTTGAATAGACTCAAAAAAGGGAGGAACATATCGGAAGGGGTTGGATGCATCAGTACAAGGGATAGAGGAAGAACCCTCAAAATCAAAATGGGGGTTGGTAGCCAGCATTTTTGTATATTCCTCTTCCTCCCAATTTCAGCCTCTAACTCTTTTTGCCTAGCCTTATCTTCTTTAAACTTCTCAAAGTTGGCTAACAAATCCTTCATAATCTCCCCAATTTCTGGTGAGGTACATTGAGTAATTTGGCCTCTAATCCCCGCCAAGTGTTGTTTTTGCATATTAATGCCCCCAGGACTTTCCTTAATTTTCCTATGGCAAAATTTGCAATGCGTTTGACTATCAACCATTTCAACATATGCCCAAGCAACACCTTTCACTCTAGGTGCCATTTTTTGACTTGGAAATGAAAGCAAACAATCTGAAAATGAAAACAAAACAAAAAAAATTGATTCAATGTTCATTTCTTTCACAAAAAACACTCTTTAGGATTCCTAGATTTGCGCATAAAATTTAATAAGCAAAAACAAATCTTTACAAGTGAAAAAAAATACCTCGAGGCACAAACTGCTTCCTCAAGCTTGCTCCAAGAAACCAACTCCTCACTGCTGCTCCAAATGGCTGCCCAAGAAGCTCATCACTCCAGCTACAATGCTTGCCCAAGACTCCTCACTGTTGCTCCAAAAAGAAACTTAACAACTCCTCACAAACTCTCACTAAAATTCTCACTCAAATGCATGAGATGGCTGTGAGAGAATGAGAGGGGTTGAGTGGGTTAAATAAGGTTTAGGAGAGGGGAATGGACCCCAAAAACCAAATAGGCAAACTATAAACTGGTTTGGAGTCCCCCAAAAAACTAAAAAAAAAAAATCGCAGTTTTCAGGTTTGTGTGGGCCACTATCTGTAACTCGGCCGAGTTATTAAGGGCTCGGCCGAGTTATTAAGGGCTCGGCCGAGCCGGCCAGGTTACTACCGAGCTGGCCGATTTGTTAGACAACTTGACTGGCTCGGTATTAACGCGGCCGGCCGAACCGAATCCAAGGCTGGTCATAGTTTTAAGGCCTAGCTCTGACCAACTCGGCTGAGTCAGTTCCGAGCCGACCAGTTTTTAAAACAGAGGTTCTAGTAGGTAGTGGTGAAGCTGGAAAGCAATTTTGGTGAAGCAGATCAATAAATTTGCAAGACGGATCTGGGTGCAGTTGTTTTTGCAACAATTTTGTAGTAGTAGAAACAACACCGGGTAGAAGAGAGATTGCACACAATGAGGGATTTTTTCTTGGTGCATTTCCAATTTCAATCTTGAAAGAAATTTGAAATTTCCAATAGTAGAGGGAAACAACAGAGTAAAACTGTGCATTTCCAGAAGGGAGTGCGTATAATAGAGCAAACACTCTAGCAAGGAGAGGAGGAGATTCTTGTTTATTTCCTAGTTGTGAGTTTTGTAGAAAATGGCTTCAACAGGGCTTAGATACCAGCATAGGTTAGATGGGACATCCAACTATTGTATATGGAAAGCCATAATGACTTTCCTACTAGACGAGCATGGTTTGAAGGTGTACATAGAAAGGGTTGTAGTTGTACCTACAAATGCTGATCAACTAGCGAATTACAATAAGGGGATGGCCAAGGCGAAGAGGTTGATTCTCGATGGAGTTTGAGATCATGTTGTCTCACATATAGCGGCCAAGAATTCGACCAAAGAAATGTGGGATACTCTCACATCGCTCTACTAGAATCCTTTCGAGAATCGTAAGATGTTCCTGAAGGAGAAGTTGAGGATCACCAGGATGCATAAGGGTGAAGGGGTTACTCCTTACCTCACCAGGATGAGCTTGCCGCAGTTGGAGAGACACCTCCAGACATTGAGTTGGTGCGTATAGCCATCAACGGTTTCATCGAAAAATGGGGTACCTTCATTCAAGGTGTATCACTGGACGAGATTAGTTACCGAGTTGGGATCAATTATGGGAAGATTTTACGTAGGAGGAGATGAGACTAGCTCTAGTCAGGAGTAATCTCGGTTGCAGTAGTAGCAAAGGACCAAAAAGCGTGAAGGAAGAGGAGAATGTAGCCCTTGCATCAAAGGGAAAGGCAAAGAAAGGTCCCAGTCAGGGACAAGGCTCACAAGGAGGAGATAAGAAAAAAAAGGACTTGTCGAAGATGAAATGCTTTAGGTGTGGTGAGTTCGGTCACTATAACACTTAGCATCCTCAAAGGAAGAAGTAGAAGCAGGAGCAGGAAACAACTTCGACGGAGGTAAACAATTTGTCTTCCAGGTTGGAGGATGAATTCACATTATATGTAGCTATACCTCCAAGAGAGAAGTGAGTTGACATTGAAATTTAGTCACCAAAGTTGCGAGATTTGGGAAGGGTCCATAGAGGTGAGCATCGAACAAGTGTTTCCTCATGTATCATTACCTTTGCTACATGGGCCCACAGTATTCAGTAGCAGGCTGGATCGTATGATCGATTTAATTCTTTAAGGACGATTGCAGTACTAGTTGCAATCAGATGCTGAGAAGCACAATGTAGTTGCAACGCAGATAGACGCAGTGGGCAGCGTAGAGGCTAGTAATAGTCAGAGACTCAGGAGACAGTTGCATCATGGGGACACAATTGATTCATTGTTTAGTATTTTGGATTTCAGTGGTTACAGCAGCATGCGATTAGTTGTAGAACAGTGGGAGAGTTGGCAGTGTTGAGAAATCAGTGGCAGCTAAATTAGGGTGATTTATCTATACTTGATAACTGCTTGTGATGTTCTTTTTCTTAAACTTTGATGTACTTGTATTGAGCTTCTTCTTGTATTGATTGTTATAATGTTCTTATCATCAGACAACTACCAAACTATCAAGATCAATAGAACAAGAGGACGCAAGATATAGGCTGCTAGCCAGGGCCAAAACCTCTCCTAGGGAGGAAAACCCACAATAATTCTTCTCTTCTTATAGAATCTTCAAATGACGAATTCCAAGACCTAAGACCCAAGATAAAGACTCCTCCAAGACCAAGTCAACCTTTTCTTGATGAACTTTCTTTTCACAAAGTCAACCCAAGTCAAATTGCTTCAACACTTCTAATTTCGGCCTCACTTCAAAATTTCGGCTACTGCTTCGGGTCTGCACTTTTTCAGTCATCCTCCAATAGTTGTAATTTCCCACGTGTGGTGATAGAGGCTAAATTTGACCTTCTCTCTCCTTCGCTTAGAATTGTTCTTTTTCCTTGGTAACTCGACTTCTAAATTGATCCTTTTTTAACCCAAATTTCGAACCTTTGTGATGATTGCAATTTCAGTCTTTGCTGCAACAAAATGATGCCCTAATTCCTTCGCACGTGTGAGGGAATGTTTACCCAAAAATTCAGATTTCAGCTTCTCTTATTGTCTCTTTGTTTCTCCTTCTTCGCTCCCTTTTCTTGTTTTCCTTCTTTTGATTGAACTTAGATTCTCCAAATGAGGTCGAATGCCATGTATATATAGGCTTCTAGGGAGCCCTAATGAGGCCGACTTCATCACTCTAGGCCAACTTGTCTTCTTGCAGGCTGACTTGGTCTTGGAGGAGGACTATGCCATTTTTTACTCTAAATAAATTCTTTTAACATGATACAATATGCCTAGTAAGGTCTATTACATATTACAATGACTCTTTGACTTCTTGACTCTATGAATAAAAACCCTAGAAGGACACAATGGGTGCTTTGACCTAAAACAAATTGATCTTGAGCATGAAACCCATACTATAAAACAATAATGATAATTTATCTTTTGTCTTTTACATCAAATACATAAAATCAAGATCACATAAGACATTATGAAGACCGAACGTAGTTACATATTTCAACACTCCATTTTAACTAGGGAGGTATTCATAATACATAGATGGTACATGAACATTCTCATATTGAAGAATTCTCATGAGAAAAGTCGGATTGGTAAGCCATCTCATAAGCTATCTTTTCTACTTATATCAGTGCATCTCATCATATTAACCAACATTGTCATATAGCAAGGCCTTGTCTAACAACTCTATCTCTCCACTAGATTAGAGCACAATGCTGGGGAGACAAATGATTTATAGACACCATCATTGCCTCTCAAGGCACATACCTCATCTGGATGTTCACTAGGTATGTCCTTTTAGGACCATTTTTGTCTTGGATTTCGACATCCTCAAGGAATTTCCTCTTCGACTACTCTTACCTATTGGATGCCTTACCTCATTCTCAAAGAGTATCGATATTGATTTCAAATGCTTACCCAATCCTCCATTCGTTCTTCATCATGTGAAGACAAGAATGATGTATCTATCTCTCCCTCTCAACTAGCGAGGATCTACTCATTCCTATAAAAGGAATGTTAGTTTCTGTAGCATCGGAGGTGTTCTAGCCTTGAAACTTTGTGGAGAGGCTAAAACATAGGAGTTCTCCATCACCTAGAAATCGATTTTGGAAAATTCACCTAGAAGTGTCTCAATTAGATTTAATATTTCCTAAGTCTTAGCTTAGGAAATCTAGTTAATTCATCAGTATTAATTGAGATAACGTGTGAATCATCTAGGAAGTCACACGGATCGACTCCAATATGATTTGGGTCGTTGGAATTCCCACAGAGGACTATAAGAAGAAGTCGGTGAATAGATGGAGAATACACTTAAGGAGTTCGATTTCCTTGGCAATTTGATTTCCAGAGAGTAGCAGTATTTGTTGGAAAGCAAGAGAAGGAAGCAGAGACAAAGAGGGGCAGGGAAAGTGATCTGGAGGAAGTTTTCCAGATCCGGAGAGGCAGTAGCAAGAGGTCGAGTTATTCCCAGTGAGGCAACGTAGAGGACCGCACAATCAACTTTAGAGGGCAATTCGATTTGGCTGTGGAAAATTGATTCAGCTTCCAGAGGCCTGGAAAGTCTTTCAGAAGGTCGGAGAATCATTTTCCTCAGCAGAGATAGGCATAATGACTTAAGCAGAGGCAGTTCTGGGCTATATGTCAAAGGGTCTGCACAAAAGCCTGTGCAGAGGGTCTAGGAGGACGAGTTTTCCGAGGCAGAGTTGCGTTGAGGTTGCTTGTGGAGGAAGAGAAATTCCCTTAGATAATTTTGGCCACATTTTCTTACTATTTGGATTGCCAGTTGGGCATCCATAGAGTGTACTCATAATTCATTGCTGCATAATAATAAAACCCTTAGTTGTTGCACCGGTTTTCCCAAGTTGGGTTTTTTTGGGGACTTTTGTCCAAAATTAATTGTATTAATTTTTTATGTGTGTGTGCTAGAATTTTCTCAGTTTCCAGCGCTATTTTCTTCCGCAGTTTAATTTGTGAAGGTTGCGGTGTGATTTATTCAGTATTTGTTGTAGAAAATAAATTGTTAAATTAATTAACAATTAGAAGAATAATTTCCAGTTGCTTCAATCGGATTTAAGTGGTGAATTTTTCACATCGTATCAGAGTGTGAGTGATTAGCCAGGAAGCTCAAAAGCGGAGAAGGGAATTTTGTTGTTCAGAGGGAGCAACAAGCCGAAATTCTCGGGGGTTGCGCAATACCTAGATAGGTAGATCAAATTGTTGCGTAAGGATTTGATTTTCAGTTGTAGGATGGTAGAAAAAGCAATCTGTCCAGAATAGTGACTCCAACAGTTAGAGGGAGTAGCAACAACTTAGATTTCTTTGAGCAGATACCTTGGTTGGATGCAGAGGGTTTTGTAGCAGCTTGCAGTAGTAGAACTAGCGTCAGGTGGAAGCGAAAAGCACACACAACAGAGGGAAAATTTCTCTCAGGGGACTTCAAGTTTTAGAAGTTCGATTTTTCCAAGCAGATTGGCAGTGGTTGTGAGCGGATCTTCTCACTTCAGAAGGGAGTGCGAATAGCAGAAAAGCAACCAAGCAGAGGGAAAGAGGGAGTTTTCGACAGTTTCAGAGATGGCCACAACTAGGCTTAGAGATCATGTTAGGTTGGAGGGAGCCTCCAAGTATGTCATATGGAAGGGTAGGATGTCCTTCCTTCTAGATGAACATGGCCTGAAAGCCTATATAGATAATGTGGTAGTAGTACCCTAGGATCCTAATCAACTGAAGAAGTACAAAAGAGAAATGGTGTAGGCAAAGCGGATAATCTTGGATGGAGTCCGAGATCATATAGTCTCACATATATCTGGCCAGAACACGGCCAAAGAGATGTGGGATAGTCTTTCCACGCTATATCAAACTTCTTCCTGTTGATTTGGGGTAGCATCAGATGTGCTCTAGGCCTCAAATTTTGCAGGGAGGCTTGGGCACATGTATTCCAAAGAACCCAGAAAGCGTTTTGGGAAATTCCACCCAGAGACAATTTTATTAAAATAATTAATATTTTTTTAATGGGACCCTAAGCCTAAACTTAGGAAATAAAAAATATTAATGGGTATTAATCTAATTGTGGGTGTAACTTCTAGAAGAAGACAAGAATCAAGTTAAAATGATTTTAGCCATTGATTAGCTTTTAATATGTGTCGTTGTATGTCAATGGGAAGATTATTTAAGGGAGCTTGAGGGTCATTTGGAAAACACACCAAGAGATCAAGAGATCGAATTTCTGAAGTGAGAAGTTCTCAGGAAGAAATTGTGATTGAGTAGATTTCTTGCAGTTGAGGGGCAGGGATAGTTGGGTTGGAGTATCTTCTCTAGAGCCCAGGATACACAACAGAGAGAGGCAGAGAGACACTAGAGGGGTTGACACTGATCTAGAAGGGCCCATGCAGAGCTTGATGCTGAGCTAAAAGGGCTCACGCAGAGCTTGACGCTGAGCTAGAAGGGCTCACACAGAGGCAACTTAGTCACCCACGTAGAAGTCTGAGTTTTGCAGAGGAGCTAACATTTCTGAGCTAGGAGGGTTGGAAACTGCTCCAGAAGGCAAGGTGTTTCCTAGTTGAGCTGACGTAGAGCCTCAGAGAGCTCCATGCAGGCCCACGTAGTTACTGTGCAGGGGCAACATAGTTGTACCTAGGGACAATTGATTCAGCTGCCGGAACAACTGGGATTTGCCGTGTAGAGTGAGGAAATCTCACAATTCTTCTTTGCCAGTTGTATTTCTCTGTAATTGTATTGCCAGGAGGGCATCCGGAGTTGTATTCAGAAACTACTGCTTAATAATATAAAACCCTTAGAACTGCTACATCGGTTTTCCAGCAATGGGTTTTTCTAGGGACATTTGTCCAAAAATAACTGTGTCAATTGTGTTGTATTTTTCTTTTGCTCAATCTTTTGTTTCTGCATAATATTTAATTAAGTGAAAGTTGCAATGTATGTATTATGATATTTGCCGTAGGAAATTGCAAGTAATTTGTTTAAAGGAATTTACCAAATAGGAGTAATATCATTAGTTGCTGTAGTAGGGATTCCGATTGAGGAATTTTCACATGGTATCAGAGGTGCTAGTGAAGCAAGAAGAGCAAAGTCGGTAGATCCAACGATGAGCAGAAGAGGGAGTTTGAAAAAGTTGCAGGACGCAACAGTTTGAAACCCGAGAGGGTTTATGCAGTTTTAGCTGGAAGGCCGAAAGTTCAAGGCAGTCTCTCTGAGTGAGTCTACGAAGAGAAGGACTCCCAGTTCAAATTTTTGCCAGGGTAGAGGGAGCAGTGCTGAAGCCTTTGCATGAGGAGAAGCTGGTGTGATGCAAATTTTTTTGCAGGCAGTTTGCTGGGCAGAAGATTGTCAGAAGAAAGAGAAGAAACACAGTGGAGGGAATTTCTTCCTCAGAGAATTCCTAGTCAAGGAATTCAAATTTTCTAGAGCTGAGCAACAACAAGGGGCAACAGTTTTACTAGCTTCAGCAAGGAGTGTGTAGGCTAGCCCAGCAGCAGCACAAAAGAGAGAGGAGATTTTCGACATTCATGGTAGAAATGGCAACCAGTGGCTTGAGGGATCAGGACAAGTTGGATGGAGCATCCAACTATGTCATCTGGAAGGCTAGAATGTCATTCCTTCTAGATGAGCATTCCCTCAAGACATATATTGACAACGTGGTGGCTATGCCTGCAGATGCAGATCCATTGAAGAAGAACAGATCAGAAATGGCGAAGGCCAAGAGGATGATCCTTGATGGAGTAAAGGATCATGTGGTGTGTCATGTCGCTAGTAGAGGGATTGCTAAGGAGATGTGGGATGCCTTGGCTACGTTATATCAGGGATCTTCCGAGCAGTGGAAGATGTACTTGGAGCAGAAGCTGAGATTTCTGTAGATGGAAAAGGGGGAGCGTGTGGATCCATTCCTCACAAAGCCGAAGGAAACCCATGATGAGTTGTCTGCTGTGGGGTATACACCTCAGGATTCAGAGTTGGTTAGACTGACCCTCAATTCTGTCTTAGATGAGTAGCAAGTCTTTGTCTAGAGTATTTTGGGCAGAGCAACATTGTTGTATTGGGATGAGATGTGGGCAGTTGTAAAACAAGAGGAGCTGAGGTGAGACTTAGTCAAGATCAAACTTGACGGAAGCAACAACAGTAGTGGTTCCGAGCCCAAGGAGGAGGAGGATAATGCAACCCTTGCATCGAAGGGATAATAGGAGCAACAAAGACGTAAAAAAGACGTCTCGAAGATCAAGTGTTTCAGGTGTGGCGAGATGGGTCACTACGCTACTCAGTGTCCTCTCAAGAAGAAGGACAAGGATGACAAACACGATCTGAAGGCTGCGCCCACGAATATCGAAGAAGAGGAGTTCGCCATGACAGTTGAGATACCTCCAAGAGGGGGGTGGGCTGATATGGAGTTGTAGTTCGAAAGAGCTACAGATGGGAAAGATCCTTGAGGATTCCACCTCTTAGATCAATACCTTGCTACGGGAGCCCAATTTTGCAGTAGCAGGATGGACTAGTGTTAGATGGTGCCGAGGAGTGTTGGGGAGATAGTTGCAGTGGCTGGGAGCGCCAGAGACTGAACAACGCAAAGCAGAGTTGACAGCAGTGCAGATGGCATAGAGCAGAGGTCAGCAGCAACGCAGTAGATTCAGAGGGTTAGCGTAGAGACTAGCAGCAGTCAGGCTTCAGCATTCACGTGGTATCATACTGAACACAGTTAGTTCAATAATTTTGGATGTTTTTTTGTTGATGATAGAGTAGCAACAAAAGTTTGCAGTGCAGTAGCAGTTGAGAGTGGCAGTGCTAGCAGTAGCACAGATGCAACACTTGAGAGGGAGTTGTAGTACGGATGTAGTGTTGACAGTGGTAGTTTCAACAGCAGTATAGTTGCACCAGCAACGCAGTAGTTGGTGGACAGTATGTCAGACATCAGCAGCGCAAAGGACGATGCTTTAGAGTCAAATCAATATGCAATAGCATATATTGTTAAAGCACATTCCTCGCTAAGAGGGAGTGTTGATTTGGGGTGGCATCGGATGAGCTCTAGGCCTCAAATTTTGTAGGAAGGCTTGGGCACATGTATTCCAAAGAAACCATAAAGCATTTTGGGCAATTCCACCCAAAGGTAATTTTATTAAAATATATATATTTTTTAATGGGACCCTAAATCTAAACTTAGGAAATTAAAAATATTAATGGGTATTAATCTAATTGTGGGTGTAACTTCTAGAAGAAGACAAGGATTAAGCTAAAATGATCTTAGCCATTGATTAGCTTTTAATTTGGGCCATTGAATGTTAACGAGAAGATTATTTAAGGGAGCTTGAGGGTCATTTGGAAAACGCATTAAGAGATCAAGAGATTGAATTTCTGAGTGAAAAGTTCTCGGGAGGAAATTTTGATCGAGTAGATTTCTTGCAGTTGAGGGGCAGGGATAGTTGGGTTGGAGTATCTTCTCTAAAGCCTAGGATACGTAGCAGAGAGAGGCAGAGAGACACCAGAGAGGTTGATGTTGAGCCAAAAGAGCCCATGTAGAGCTTGACGTTGAGCCAGAAGGGCTCATGTAGAGGCAGCTCAATCACCCACACAGAAGTCCGAGTTTTGCAGAGGAGTTGACATTTTTGAGTTGGGAGGGCTGGAAACTGCTTCAGAAGTCAAGACGTTTCCCAGTTGAGCTGACGCAGAGCCTCAAAGAGCTCCACGTAGGCCGACATAATTACTGCGTAGGGGCAACGTAGTTGTAGCCAGGGACAATTGATTTAGCTGTCGGAACAACTGGGATTTGCCTGGTAGAGTGAGGTAATCTCACAATTCTTCTTTGCCAGTTGTATTTCTTTGTAACTGGATTGTCGGAAGGGCATCCAGAGTTGTATTCAAAAACTATTGCTTAATAATATAAAACCCTCAAAACTGTTGCACCAGTTTTCCCGCATTGGGTTTTTCCGGGGACATATGTCCAAAAATAATGGTGTCAATTGTGTTGTATTTTCTTTCTTGCTCAGTCTCTTGTTTCCGCATAATATTTAATTAAGTGAAGGTTGTTGTGTATGTATTACGATATTTTCCGTAGGAAACTGCAAGTAATTTGTGTAAAGGAATTTAACAAATAGGAGTAATATCATCAGTTGTTGTAGTAGGGATTCTGGTTGCAGAATTTTCACACTTCCGAGCAACAGAAGATGTTTCTCCAGGAGAATCTGAGAAGTGTCAGGATGCAGAAGGGAGATAGCATAGATGGCTTCCTCACTAGGATTTAGGAGGTCCGTGATCAGGTAGCACCCGTTGTGGTGGCGCCCCAACCTACAAAGCTTATACAATTGGCTCTAAACAATGTCTCAGAGGATTGATAGGTATTTGTCCAAAGTATCTTGGGCAGAGATACATTCCCAAGATGGGACAGAATGTGGGCCGATCTACAGCAGGAGGAGTCGAGGCATGCTATATTGAAGAGTACCATCAATGGAAGTAGCAACAAGGTCGTGAAGAATGAAAAGGAAGAAGAAAATGTGGCCCTAGCATCCACGGGTCCCAGTTAGGGGCAGGGGGAGAAGAAAAAGAAGGACTTGTCAAAGGTCAAGTGCTTCAGATGTGGTGAGCTCGGTCACTGCAATATCGAATGTCCTCCCAAGAAGAAGGACAAGCAAGAAAAACAATACCGGGCGACAACATCAGCCAAGATAGACAAGTTGTCCTCCAAGTTGGAGGAAGACGACTTCACTATGATAACAACCATACCTCCAGGAGTGAGGTGCGGCGACATGGAGTTGTAGTCTTGTCCAACTCATGGATCATTACCTTGCTACGGGGTCCCACAGTATTCAGTAGCAAGATGGATCAGTGACAGTCGATGCAGTCAGATTCTGTAGTGACAGTAGCTAGTAGCAATCAGGACTCAGGAGATAGATGCATCATACTGAATATAGTTGATTCAATATTTTGGATGCCTCTCAGTTGCAACAACAACAAATGAGAGGGATTTTCAGTGCAAAAGCAGAGTTGGCAGTAGCATAGCAGTGTCAACAACAACACAGATGCAACATCAGAGTTGCGCAGTGGTTGGTGGGCGGTGGCTAGACATCAACAATGTGACTGGGGGTGGTACAGAAAAAAAGTGTTGTGGCAGGAGGTGCAACACTAGAGTTAGAGAGAACAACTTCCTCGCTAAGAGGGAGTGTTAGTTTTTGTAGCATCGGAGGTGATCTAGTCTCGAAACTTTGTAGAGAGCCTAAAACACAAGAGTTCTCCATAACCCACAAATCGTTTTTGGAAATTTTGCATAGAAGTGTCTCAATTAGATTATTAGCCTATTTTTTAATATTTCCTAAGTCTAAACTTAGGAAATCTAGTTAATTAATCAATATTAATTTAGATAAGGTGTGAATCATCTAGAAACTCAGATGGATTGACTCTGATATGATCTTGGCCCTTGATTAAGTTTTAATCTTGGCCGTTTGAAGTCCAACAGAGAATTATAAGAAGTTGATGGGTAGATGGAGAATACACTTGAGGAGTTTGATTTCCTTGGCAGTTCGATTTCCAGAGAGAAACAACAATTGTCGGAAAGCCAAAGAAGGAAACAAAGACAGAGAGGGGCAAGGACAATGATCTAGAGGAAGTTTTCCAGATCTGGAGAGGCATCAACAAGAGGCCGAGTTATTATTAGTGAGGCAGCGCAGAGAACTGCGTAGTCAACTTCAGAGGGCAATTCGATTTAGCTGTGGGAAAAATCGATTCAACTTCCAGAGTACTAGAAAGCCTCCCAGAAGGCCGGAGAATCATTTTCCTCAACAGAGATAGGCAAAATGACTTGATCAGAGGCAGTTCTGGGCTGGACATCAAAGTGTCTGTGCAAACCCTGCACAAAAGGTCTAGGAGGACAAGTTTTCTGAGGCAGAGTTGTGTCGGGATTGCTTATGGAGGAAGGGAAATTCCCTTAGATAATTTTGGCCAGATTTTCTTGCTGCTTGGATTTCCAGTTGGGAATCCATAGATTGTACACAAAATTCACTGTTGCATAATAATAAAACCCTCAGTTGCTCAACCGGTTTTCCCAAGTTGGGTTTTTTCCGGAGACATTTATCCAAAAATAACTGTTTTCTTTTGTGTGTGTGCTAGAATTTTCTCAGTTTCCAGTGTTATTTTCTTCCGCAGTTTTATTTGTGATGGTTGCAGTGTGATTTATTCAGTATTTGTTGTAGCGAATAAATTGTTAAATTAATTAACAATTAGAAGAATAATTTCCAGTTGCTGCAATAGGATTTCAGTGGTGAAATTTTCATAAGGAATATACCCATGATCCCTATTAACTAGGGACTTGTTTCCAACAACAACTATCTGCTTTATGGTGGATATCATGGTACTCTCAGTTGCTTGTAGGGATCCTCCTTTCTACATCATCATGTCTTGGATGAACTTCAACTTCTTCATCATGGATCCATCTTCTTTCATAACTTCTTTGTAGGGATTTGACCATCTTCTACATCACTTCCCTTTAACGAAATATAGAGTTGAACTAATAGTCATGTCATCCTTCTCTTCATCGGGAAGTGACCTTCGTCATCATCTGGCTAGCCTTCATATTGCTACCTCTTTCCAAGTCTTGTCCCTTTCAGAGTTTTCCATCCAAGTATATGTGTACTAGTTGTAGGTGAATTTCTACAATCCTCTTTCGGTAGCCCTGTTTTCAACCCAACTAGATGCTTGCTTTGAAAATCAAAAGTGAGTCATTAAATCAAAATTACCTCTTAATGATGGCCCTTCGTCATAATATCATCTTCTACAACATCAACATCCTACATATTGTTCAAATCCATCTCCAATACATTTACTATCAAGGTTCTCCTTCTTCATGATACATATCGGGGTCTTCATACTTTCTCCATTGAGATGTCTAATCCTTCTAATTGTTATCAGATGTTGATTACTCATCTAAGTGGCTATAGGTACATCTTTACGAATTCTTCTTCCATCTTCACCATATAGGATCTTAATACATAGTTCCTTTATCATAGGAAAAATGGTTGCCAACCACCTCATATTCTTCATGAGGTCATGTAGTGTTGATTCTATCTTGTCATCATGTAGAAGATTTCAAGGCATATTGTATTTATGCCTTCACATATCATTCATAGGAGTCCCTTCTTCTTCAATCATGCTCATGAGATAGCATTCTGACCATTTTATCTTTAATCGAGTGATGACATGACTTTATCCATCTATCAAAGTTAACAAATATATACATACTTCTTCCTTTATATGATCATCTAGGCTTCCTTTCAGTAGCTTCCCTTTCCTTGCTTGAAGATGAAAATGCTTCAACTAACTTGTCATGATGCACTTCTCTTGTACCATACCTTCATCCTTCTAAATTGTGGATTACACACTAGGTGGAATGTAGACTATCTGTGTGACACTTTCTTCTCCTAAGTAGAGTTGAACCTTTTAACAGAGATTCGATGGAGGATCCTGATGATCCTTATTTTGCAAATGCTTCTTTCTAATGATGATGAAGTGTGATGATAGTCTTCTCTTTCCATCTTGCTAGATGACATGTTTTAACCATTCAAACTGCTATTTCGACTATCTTTTCATGCTTCTAATGATGATGCTATCTCAATGCTCCCTATCATGATTTTCTTCCTTCTATATACTGGAAATAAATTAAATGTGTGAGAGACCTTTTAATAGTAGAGTTCTTTTACCTCTTCCTTCTTTGACTTCTTCTCTTCCGGTTTTTCAACTTCTTTGGTCACATGAGCTTCACTTCTTTCTCTTCTTTTCTTGTTGCCCTTTGTAATGTTCCAAAAAAGAAATAACGGTGCTAAACAAGCAAAATACACATACGACACAGAAAAATTAAGACAACAATTAAGCACCCATAAAATTGCACCAGAACAGAGCCATTTTATTATCAAAGGAGAGTACAATGCATGGAATGTGTGCACCTGGCTTGCCAAAGAAAGCTAGACAATTTCAGGTGAGAAAAGTGCTGCCCAGATGCAAGGGAAAGACTTCTCCTCAATGTTCTACGCTAGCCCTAGAAATTCTGCCATTGCTGGTTGGAAGAAACCCCTGTTTGAGCCTCCAAAATTGCCTAGAAAATTCCACCAAATAAATCTTGAGCTCTCCACCAAAAACCTAGAATGACCCAGAAAGGGTTTGGCCTATCTCCAAACCAAAGTCGAACCCACAAATTGGTGCAAATTCCCCAACTAATTGGCAATTCGTTCTGTTATTATAATTACGATTTCAAGCTCGAATATCGCTTGGAATATTATGAAATTTTAACTGCTAACTCCTCTCACAAAACCCACAAAAACCCATAAATGGTTTGGCCTGATTTTAACCTTCCAAAATTGACCCCCAAAAAGGCACTATGCAGTCCCCAATAATTCTGCATTGTCTGCTGCAAAGATATGGCTGAAAACCCCACCTCCGTGTTCAGAAAATTCTACAAATTTATATCTGAAGTCCTTGTCAAAAATCTAGATAAACCCAGAAATGGTTTAGCCTGGTTTTGACCTTCCAAAATTGACTCCCAAAAGGCCCTAGCCCTCCAAATCTGCTGAAGTACACTGCCTGCCAATACACCAACAAAATCCTCCTCAAACGCTTCGGAAAGGTAGCAATCAACTTGACCAATACTTCCCTTATTTCTCCCAGCAAGCAATAGCCCCAATGGCTGAAACTCTACCTCCCACGTATGCCTAGTTTCTCTCTTCTGCGTTGGCAACAAAGTCCGCAAAATCACTTTGAATATCATTGCCACTTTCAGCCCTCAAACTCACCCAATGGCCAACAAATCTATTGAGCCTTCTCCTAATTTCTCCCGACAATGGCCCTTTGGAAGAATGCTGCAATGGCCATGCTATATCCACTATTGTGTCCTCCAGAAATACGCATTGTTGGGGCAAACTGAATACAAATGTTGGAAATATCTCTACAAATCTCTTTCGGATGATAATGGATGAACCTCTCTAGGGTGGCACTCGAAGTCCCCCAAAGAAAGGGTGCATTTTCCTCTTGGAAAACTCTTGCTAAATAGCAAGTGACACAGCGAAACAGTTTGAGCAACAAAATCAAATTCGATAAGCCAAGAATGTCAAATGAAGAGTGTTGCCTCCTTTTTATAGATTTTGTGGAAGGGACATTACACCCTTCTTGAGTTTAGGACAGTTCCTTCTGAAATGCCCATATTCATTACATTCATAGCACTGGATTTTAGACATGTCAATTTTCTTTTGAAATTTCTTTCGAGGCTCAAACTTTCCAAATTTCCCTTTTCTCCTTGTCATAGTTGCATATGGTTGTGTTTGGTCATTTGATCCAACATCATTCTTCGCCTTCAATCTAGTTTCTTCAATCTTACATAATGACCATAGATCACTGAATGGAGTGGCTTCCTTCTTTCCATAGATGCTTGATACAAAGTTGCCCCATTCATCTGGTATTGCATTGAGTACAAGAGTGGTCATCTCTGGATCTGACATTATTTCTCCTAGCTCTTGTAGTTGATCTCTAATTTGAGATACCTTCATGAGATATGAGGCTACCCCTTCTTCTATTGATACTTTCATGTTGTATAATTCGTTTCTTAACGGTATTATTTCTCCTACTATACTTACAAAGAACAATTCCACCAACTTGTCATATATTTCTTTTGATGTCTTCAACTTTGCTACATAGGGGATGAGAAAATCCTTGATTGAGGATTCTTTGAGCCCTTATTTCTCCTTTCATATACTTTGATAGTGCTTGAGATTGTTCTTGTGGATGTTTGATGATTGAGCCCTTGACATATTCAATAACTTCATTTTCTATGAGGATTAAATATATTCTATTCTTCCATGCAAGGTAGTTCAATGTCCCAACAAGTTTATTGTTTTCCTTGCAGAAAGAATTCATTTGGTTTGTAGATTAAGACATAAAATATAAAATACTTGTCAAAATGAAGATACCTCCTTGATGGTGTCTTCCACTAGATGCTTCCTTGATGATGATCTTCCTTCTTCAAGAATGACAATGCTTCTTCTTCAATGTAAGGAGAGATGTTTGAACTTTGAGGTGTGATCCTTTCTTCAATGAGAGGGAGATGACTTTGATTTTGATGATGAAGTGCTCGTCTTGCTTCCTTTGGTTGATGATTGTAGAATGGGTAGGCTTCCAAGAATACTTCAGGTGTGTACAGTCGTTTCCTTGAATGGAGGTAGGGTCCTTGAGGTCTTCTTCTTCTTCTAGGGGTTTTCTTCCTTCAAAATGATAGAGTCTTTGTGATGTGTTGACTAGTCCTTCTTGATGCTCTTCTTTTTGTGTTTGGCCCTTATGCATCCTTCTTCAATTGAGTGATCTCAATCTGCCTCTTTTTCTTGTCACCTTATCTCTACTACCATGTTGAGAAATCAATAGCAACTAGATTAGGGTGATTTCTCTATATTTGATAACTGCCTATGATATTCCTTTTCTTAAATTTGATGTACTTGTATTTAGCTTCTTCTTTTATTGATTATTATAATGTTCTTATCATCAAACAACTACCAAACTATGAAGATCAATATAACAAGAGGACATAAGATATAGGTTGCTAGCCAGGGCCAAAACCTCTCCTAGAGAGGAAAACTCACAAGAACTCTTCTCGTTTTATAGGACTTCAAATGACGAATTCCAAGACCTAAGACCCAACACAAACTCCTCCAAGACCAAGTCAACCTTCTCTTGATGAACTTTCTTTTCACAAAGTCAACTCAAGTCAAACTATTTCAACACTTCAAATTTCGGCCTCACTTCAGATTTCTGCTACTGCTTCAGGTCTGCACTTTTTCAGTCGTCCTACAACAACTATAATTTCCCACGTGTGGGTGATAGAGGCTAAATTTGACCACCTCTCTCCTTCAGTTAGAATGGTTCTTTCTCCTTGGTAACTTGACTTCCAAATTGATCCTTTTTGAACCCAAATTTCAATCCCTTTTGATGATTGCAATTTCAATCTTTGCTGCAACAAAATGATGTCCTAATTCCTTCGCACGTGTGAGAGAATTTTTACCCAAAAATTCAGATTTCGGATATTGTCTCTTTGTTTCTCCTTCTTCGCTCCCTTTTCTTGTTTTCCTTCTTTTGATCGAACTTAGATTGATGATCTCCAGATGAGGTCAAATGCCATGTAGATATAGGCTTCTAGGGAGCCCTAATGAGGCTAACTTCATCACTCTAGACCGACTTGGTCTTGGAGGAAGACTATGATATTTTTGTCTCTAAATAAATTCTTTTTACATGATACAAGATGCCTAAAAGGGTCTATTACATATTACAATGACTCTTTGAATTCTTGACTCTATGACAAAAACCTAGAAGCACACAATGGGTGCTTTGACCTAAAACAAATTGACCTTGAACATGAAACCCATGCTATAAAATAATAATAATAATTTTTCTTTTCTCTTTTACATCAAATACATAAAATCAAGATTACATAAGACATTATGAAGACCAAACCTAGTTACATATTTCAACAGGTGTGCAATTGTACAATGTAGTGTCAACAACAACACAAATGCAGTATGGTTTAGCTATAGTGTGGAAGATGGATCAGAGTTGCACAGTGGCTTGGTGAACAATAGCAGATTGTCACAGTTGTTAGACATCAACAATGTGTATGGGAGGTCTTGTCGCTCAAATTGTACAGGCAAGATGTGACAACAATAAAGGCGAGGGTTGTCACTCTGATCCTTGCCCTCTCTGTTCTAGCTGTTTCCCAACAATAGGCTATGGGGGGTAGTCCCTGTGAGATGTGAATATGAAAGACTCATCGATGACCAACAAGTCCGGGAGACAACTGAATGACCTAGCAACTTGGTTAATTTAGCAAGTTTAATGATTTGATTAGATTACTTTGAAAGACCAGTGCCTTAAATGGAGTCAAAATACTTTCTTTACGTGAATTATCGACCAAGCTACTAGATGAACAGTTGTTGCTTTAGGATGCTTCACTATCCTATATGAGATGCAACACCTAAAAATAAGTGAAATGCAAGATCTTGGTTAATTTTAAGTTAAATTCCTAACTGGATGAATCCTTTCCCTTAGCTATTCTGAAACTTGTCTCTAGAGTAGGTTGTGGAGAGAAACTCAAGGAAAGATAACAAAGACTATATTAACGATACCTCCCTTGGAGATCTAGCCACTTGATGCCTCCTGCGCTGCAGACACTGTGGCTTTGACAACTGCAAGGTCACTGTGTTAACCACAAAAGAGGGTTTGGGATTCATAAGCTGGGTAAGAAAGGTGTCTTTAGAAGTCTTTCAACCAAGCTTATGCTTGGAGGCAAGTTAATTAAATGCAAGGCTAATCCTAGGATGTAAATGCGAGATGAGAGATTACCTTTAAGTGAAATTGTTAAATATTTGAAGTACTTAAAAGACAAATTACAATCATATTCAAATTAGAATAATGAAGTACTTAACAATGTAAGACGACAATCTTCACCAAAAGAAAAGTGCTCAATGAAAGAAGATAGAAGGCACCAAGAATACCAATCGACAATTTCTCATGAAATGACCATAAATAAACAAATTCAATGCTTCTTTTAACAATGCCAATTAGATGATGAAAATCTTGAAACGCGATTAGCAACTTCTTAAGATTACTCTTATCACAACTATGATTAGGCAAGTGCTTTCAAGAGGAAATTGATTAGCAAGAATATAAACTTAGATGTGAAGCTCACCTGCAAATCACAATATTAGTAAATCCACAAGAGCTGATGTGACCAATTATCCAATTCTTTAGCAATGAGATAGCAATGACAAGTAGAGGGATTTCAATGCCACAATAATGCTAACTATCAATGAGAGAAAGAGAGCATTCATCCACAATATTATTTCTTAGAGCAATTAGTGATTCTTAGCAATTTAATTAGTTTTTTTAATTATCCTTTAAAGCACTTATGCAAAACAATGATATGCTAATGCAAGAGATGCAAAAATGCAATGAGATGCAAGAGATGGCAACCAAGATACAAATGATTGCAGTAGTGAGGAAAACACCAAATCTCACTAGAAAACACTTCTTCAAGATGCACAAGGATGCAAGGAACAAATGCCAAGTGGAAAGAGATGACTGCCCACAACTTTTGACACAACTGTAATATCTTTATCAGACCTTATGCAGTATATATCAGACCTTTGATTATTAGGATAGCCTTCAAGAAATGAGACAATATGTCAAGTAATGCAAGCTCAATGAGAGCAAATGATATGCCGGTGAGAAAAAATGGTTGCAAGCTACTTATTATGCCATTGTTATATGATTTTATCACTGTTATAGATGATTTTAGATGGCTGTAGAAAACATATCAGATCTTGAAATTATCCAACAGTCCTTCAATATTCACTTATATTCAATCAATTTGTATTTATCTTAAATGAAAAATTAGTGAATTTAGGCTTAATTTAGATGTGTTTAGGTCCTGAATATACTGTTGTCATAAAATGCTTCAGAATTATATATGAAGGCAATGATGACAAAGAGGGATTAGAGAGCAAACGAAGAGGCCTAATGGCCTTGTTTGTGACTAGAGAGGCTTCCAATGAACTTGACTACCTGCAATCAGAAATTTATTTCCACAATTGTTGCAAAACCAAGTGTTAGAGATAAAATACTAATGCAAACCAACCCAATTACTGAAGAATGATTGAATGAGGGCTAGAATGACGACAAATAGGCCAGCAATGAGGCTAAGAGGCCAAGGAAGGGCAACGATGAGGGGGAGGAGGCCTAATAGGCCTACTACATACAAGGAAAAGCCTCCTAGAGGCTACAACGAGGCCTTAGAGGCCTGCGGCTAGGGGATGGAGGGAAAAGGAGGAGGGTCGAGAGGGTTTGAGACCCCTCCAAGGCAACGACAAGCCCAATAGGGCTGCTGTCCAAGGGTTAAGGCCCTAAAACGGGCTATGGCTTATTGAAAGGAGCCTCTAGGGCTCACGACAAGCGCTAAAAGGGCTGTGGCCAAGAGGAGGAGGCCCCAAAAGGGGCTGCGACCAAAGGAGGAGGCCTTAAAAGGCCACGACAAGGCAAAACAAGGCAGCTGCAAGGGGATAGAGGGGAAAGGGGCGCCATCTGTTGAAATTTATAAGTCTAACCCATTAGAAATTTTCCTGCACTATTTGGTTTATTTCGCCTACTTGTTTAATTACCAAACAAGTTATTTAACCATATAAATACTGAAATAAACACAATGCAGTCTCAACCATCTACAAATTATCAACTAAAAGAAATAGACAAACACACAAGGGACACCGTTATTTTTGGACAATCGTCCCTAGAAAAACCGAACTTGGGAAAACCAGTGCAACAGTTCTTAGGGTTTTATTATTAAGCATCTTTTCTTGAGTACAACTGGGCGCCAAACTGGCTGACCTGATAGAGAAATTAATCTGGTAGTAATACTATTGAGTTTTCTAAGTCCATCCGTTAGAAAATTATTCAGTATTCTGCTGATTTATTTCTCCTACATGTCTAAATTCTTACAGGTTATTTAACACAGTTAAATACCGAAATAAACACAATACAGTCACAACATCTTGTTGACACCTAATCCGAAACGGATGGGTGAACTGGACAGTCATCAAGAAGATGAACTGATCCGTCATGCTTGTATATAAATATGTATTAGCTAAATGAATAAATCAATCAGTTTTCTCTCGCTCATTCATTCTGGAGTTACCCTGGCCTGACATGGTATCAGAGCACAGGTCCCAGAAATAGTTGTAACTCCTACTGTCCTGAGAGCTGCTCAGTCCTGAGCACTACTCTGACATTGACTTCCTGGCCCTGCACGCTGCCTACACTGCTGAGTGATAGGCTTCTTAGAGAACGCCTCCCTGGCCTGACAATCTGAAGACTGCGTACCTGGCCTGACAATCTGAAGACTGCGTACCTCGGTAACGCCGCTGTTCCTCTTATGGCGAAAATGTAAGCAGCTGATAATCTCTCCGCATTTTAAAGTTAGAATTTGTTTTTCTATGGCAATGGATTAGACATCAGAGCGATGGAGATCATATGCTTCATTTCTGAGCGTGAACCTCCTGGACTAGATTCTTAATTTCCGCGTGAACAGTTTCTTATTTCCGCGTGAACCTCCTGGACTAGTTTCCAACTATGCGTGACAGTTTCCAACTATGCTTTTGAGAACCCATAACTTCCGCGTGACTGTTTCCGCGTGACAGTTTCCAACCCATTTCGTCTCGGCCGAAGTCTTCTCTATTTTTCTCCTGCCTTGTCTCGGCTACCCATCCGTTTGCATTCGCCACTTTACTGCCTCTGACGTTGAAACCATTCGGGTGCAATCGGTGAAACGAAATTTCATCTTCATAGTTGCTGTTGGGGATTCGCATTATATTGTCTACACGAGAGTTTGAGAGGGAAGTCGAAGAGCATATCGTGAAGCTGGCGACGGATTCGAATGTTTTATTAACAGATTGTGGATCCTACGTCCTTTTTTTGGTCATGCACATCGCTTAAAAGCTCATTTTTATATTCTGTCATCATTGCCATATTTACGCTTTATTAAAGTTGTGTCCCACTGTGCCCAGACTACAATAAGCAGACGGAGGTGGTATTCGATCACTCTGCGGGGGACACAGTGTGTGTGGAGTGCGGATTGAGAATTGTAAATTTTGTCCAGCAGAATTATAAGTTGGAGAATTGTAAATGTGATTTCAATTGTTTTGAATTCGCTCTGAGTGCTTTACACCCATCACCAAAATATCATAATATTTTTGCAGTGATACATGTACCAGAATTGTGAATATGGTGTTATATATGCTGATTTTTTGAGATATATATGTGGAGATATATGTAGCAGAATTTTAATGAATTTTTCTCCATAGCAAAATCAATTTTTTAAAAAAAGCAGCGGAAGTTTTTTAAGAGTAATTTTTTTCCATCAGAAGTATATATCAGCAAATTTTTTTATATCAGCAGAAGTAACCTTTTACAGAATGCATTCAATCATCTCTATGATAGGAATAGTTCTCACTGGCAAGGAGAACTATCCTGATTGGTCCCGGATGGTACAACACACCCTCATTTTCAATGAGCTGTGGAAAGGAGTGTGTGTCGGAGAAGGAGACAGTGACCCAGAAAAGCCTACATCAGACAAAGAGCTTGCCATCTTGGAAAACAAGAACAACAAAGCGTATGCATTAATAGCAGCGTCTGTAAATAAGGAGGTGAGTCGTCACATTTCAACATGTTCAACTGCCTTTGAAGCTTTACAAAAGCTGAAAGAGCTCTATGACTCACATTCTGCACTTGAAGTCGTCCAACTTATGATTAAACTCTTCACTCTTGAACTGCAAAATAATGACCCTCTTGCTCTTGCATCTGAAATAAAATCTATAGTGCATGATATCAATTCCACTAAAGTTCAGCTAGATATATCTCTTATTGCTTTTCTCAAGGCACTATATCCTACATACTCCAATTATCTTGAGTCTTTGCAAGCAAATGGAAATCTTAAGGATATAACCTTTGAATCTCTTGTGAAAAAGTTTGCTGAAAGGGAAAAAGCCTTTGGAAAGAAGACAGTCCCTGAATCTTCTGAAGAGACTGTATGCATGGCTAATAAAGAAAAATATCCTGCTCATGATTCTACAAGAGGAAGAGGTGGACGAAAAGGAAGAGGAAGATACTTCAGAGGCAGGGGGGGCAGACATCCTCAAGGAGAAAAAGCAGATTTACATTGTATTCGCTGCAAAAGAAATGGATCACATGATGCCTCTACATGCAAGCTACCATGGGACAAAATTGAGCAGAGAAGAAACCAACAGAAAGGTAAAACTGATGATACAGACAAAGGTAAAGCACCTGAATCCGCTCACTATATTGAGGCACAATGTAACATTGGAGTAAATGAAGATTTGTTTAACACTTCACTTGCTTCCTGGAAAAATGATTGGCTACTTGATTCAGGAGCAACCTGTCACATGACTCATAGAAAAGACTTTTTTGAAGATTTCACTGACAATGTTGATGGAGTAGTTTACTTTGTAGATCAGTCAAAAATCAAGCCATCAGGGCTTGGCACAATCAGGCTTAAACTGCCTGGTCTCACAGACTTTCTTCTTGATCATGTTTTATATCTCCCACAGCTCAAGAGAAACTTGTTGTCCTTGGTCCACATCCGCCAGCAAGGTCACTCCATTCATATGTTTGATGGCAATATTGAGGTGAGAAAATCATCTGATCACTCACTTGTCATGAGGGGAATAGAAGAAGAAAGACTTTTCAAACTGCAAGGAACATCTGCTCATGCACAACATTTATCATATATTTCTCATCATGAAAAAGCTACACTTCCATCAAGTTTATTATGGCATCCTAGATTTGGACATTTAAACTATGACAGTCTCTGCTTATTGAAGAAAAATGGTGTTGCTAGTTTGCCTACAATTCCTAGAAAACTTAAGCAATGTGATGCTTGC
>APFE030296765.1:0-14276 GCA_000404065.3 Pinus taeda
CCTAATCAATTGAGCTTAGACACGGTATTGAAGTGACTTTTCAAGGGTTATTTAGTGAATAGCGCCATTGAGGGATGGTATTAGAATCCCATTCGTAGCTAGAGGGAGTATATATGAGATCTTATGTTTGACTTTTACTTATCAGTGATGCCTTGTATGAAGTGAATAATAACCTCATTTACAATCATTATTTTGTCATGATTACATAACCTCGGTTGATTACAGATATCGGAGAAGGATTTATTAATATATCCGTTGATCCCTTGTAACCATTTGGATATGCTCTCTCATTTTATTTATGTCCTCAGTACCCAATATCAAGGAATCCCTTGCATTGAGAGTGTTAAGGATGTCAAACATCCAAAAGAGGTGATGTTTTTAACTTGCACATATGTATTGACGCATACAACTCTTCTATCTGTAGAACCGATGCCCAAGGTATCCATCCAATTTATCATAAAGGACACACTTAAATGGTACATGTTTCCCTTCTCATACTTTCATGGTTAACTTAGACATGATTTCATGTGAGTTATGTGGTTCAATAAATTTATTGATGTTTTCCTTTCTAGGTGGAAAATTAATATTGCTTCTATCATGCTTGTATCTAAATGAGGGGAATGCTGGTGATCGTATGGAAACACCACTTTTCTCTATCATAAATAAATCCACTCAAACTAACGAACACAAATTTTAAGATATAGCTAAAATATGAGAGTTGTAACCACTAAGGTGCATACAAATATATTTTTTGTGTCATTTCAATACCATAAATCCCAATGGATGAAAATCAAAGCATAAACAAGGGGGCCAAAACTTGTAATATGAGCTTAAAATTCCGAGTCAAATAATCCTGAGTATTTTGAGAGTGAATATAGATTGTGACATTTCACTCCATGATTATGGTGCTTACAGTTCCAAAATGAATCATCAATTTTTGTTAGGTTTAGAATTTCATGGTGCAACTACTAATCATGTGATGATTGTGATGGTGTTTTTGTTTTTGTACGCATGCTTATATTCAATTGCCTTGATTTCCCTTTTATTGAAAAAAACTTAACTTATAATTAAAGTTATTTTCTAACCTAGCTCTTAATCATTGGAACACCTTAATGAATTCCAAATGGAATTTGCTGAGATTCAATTAGCCAAATCGAACTCACCAAGAGTATTTCCTCCATATTAATAAGTTGGAATATCAAGTAGCCACTCCTCAAGGTGGCGTGGAGAAACTATTTTTTTAGCTGGTAACGTAGGGAATAGAAATCGAAACATGTAATGGTGAGCTCATAAACATTGAATTGAGGATCTACGAAGGTATTGTCAAGGGATGGTGATTAATCCTATGAAGGTGGCATGGGTCATGCTTAAAAATCGAAATGTAGAGAAAAATAAGAGGGTCATGAAGAATTCAATGAGATTCCAACGAGCCCACAACCTAACCTGAAAATAAACGTCAACCGAAAAGAAGGAATGTGTGCAGAATCCAAGAAGGGTGTGTGCTGGAGCCTAATGAGACTGATAGAGAAACCCTTAAATGAGCACCATGAACTCCAACTACACCAACCCATACCTCCCAAACTATGGATAAGGGCATATAATTCAGGAAATTTGCAGGGGAAAATGTGGTATAAGAGGTTGGAAACATTAGAAAAGAGCTCTACGATCAAGGGGGGGAGGGCATATGAATATATGATCCATGATATCCATGGCTAGCTACCAAATACCTTTTCCTTAGTGGTATCTCTTACCAGAAATAAATTAAAGTAGAAGAAGTACGTCAAACGAGTATTCCAATTCCTACTAGGAAGACGTTTAGTTACACACTTTTCAAAAATACCGAGTGAATAACATATCTTAAATTCTAGTGATTGAAATTCATTTTGAGGAACAACATTTTCTATTGTTCATCAATGCACTAATGTTGATTGAAATTGTGTACCACCAAATCCTACTATCCAAGGAGAACCATGTGTTCAATTCCCATCATATATGTTCCGGGCATCTAGAAACATAGCTAATTGGATAGGAAACCTAAACCTATAGAGCATGGGATGTGTCTAGAAGATTATACGTTATAGACAACAATTCACACCTCCACAAAAAATTGTGGATAATGCTTACAAGCGAAAATAAAGAGAGAAAAGATAGGAGGAGGAGGTTCGTGAATACTGCAATGGAGGTCTAATGAGCCTACAACCTAACTAAAAAATGCATAATGCCTGGAGAATGGAGGTGCATGGAAGTTAGGAAGGTGTGTTGGATCCCAACTAGACATATAAAGAAATGTTTAAGTGAGAGGCAAGGACTAGAACGCACCATCCCCAATCCCACAAAATATGTATATTAATAGACAAAAGTGACTAAAATTGGTGTATATTTGAGTCAATTTGCAAGCAGAAAATTTGTACATGAGGTTGGAAAATATTCGAAAAGAACTGTATCAAGAGGGCAAGGGAAAGAATATCAAGGACCTTGGCCAATTGAAGTCAAATTTAGTGGCCATATGTCCTTTCCTTGGTACTATCTCTTAAGAAAATGGAACTACTGGTAAACACATATGTCAGACAAGTACTCCTACGCCTCCCATAATTAGTTGCAAGTCGCTCAAAATATTGAATGACTGGCATATGTTGAATCCAAGTCACTATGATTGAATATGATGAAGCACATTTCCTACTGTTGATCAATGCTCACATGTGAACTGGAATTTTATTTCGAAGTGTCCCACTTGCCGAGGAAAACACGCGGAGGCTCAAGCTCTATAATATTTTATTCTTTGAATAGGAAATAAATATAATTCGAGGGATAATTGTACAATATGGGATGTAAAATATAAAAATTCACACACGTGAAACCAATCATTAAGGAGTGTGATAATCGGGACATGTCGCATAGTGTTAGAGAATCACAAGGGATATGGAATAGGTCGGGTACAATACTTAACTTTTCTCAGTCTAAACGAGGTAATAAGTTTAAGAATATAAAGGTGATCAACCGAGCTATGGATTGGAGATAGAGAATTCCGTGAGATTGAGGCTATGTGTCTAGTTCTCATCGTCATAACTATGTCTTCAATAGAGAGGTTTGGGTTTCAAAGCCAATAATGTGCACTTCCATTAAGAGTTCTAATAGATCACTTCATTCTAAGGAAGCATAGAAAGTATTTTTGTAGGAGTTGATTCAGGTTTTCAGTTCATATGTCCTTGAGGTTCCTACATGATAAATATGTTATGAATATATATGAGGCGGCCAATTCAACATGGAATGAGGGAAGTTGTGTGGTAGTCCCAGCATTTAAGCATAGAAGTGACATTAGATTAAGTATCAAAGAGACATATAGTGAAGTATGTATTGACAATGTGTTAATGGAATGCATTGGAGTTTCATCCCTAGCCTATGAGATTTTACATCGAAGAGAGATTCTATATTTTTACAAGTTGGTTTGAATATTGATTGTTGTTTTCTTGCATGGGTGGAATCTTATGACATGAAATTGCAATTTTTCGTTCAAGGGATTCCTTTTTACCATAACTATTTCATCCCCAAAAATTATGGCTTCCTTTCTCTTTGTCCTCAATGAAATTAAATATCCTAATAAATCTACACAAATAGTTTGCACAATTGCCATTTTTATCGACAAGTTGTACTTTCCTTGAGAAAAAAAAAAAAAACAAAACAAAACAAAAAACAAAAAGGGTATCATTTTAATATAAAAAATCCCTTTAAATCATTTTCTTACATTAACAAAAAAAAAAAATCAATGAATAGGACATACTACAAAATAACAAGTTCAACAAGGAATCTTAGAAAAAAGCAAAGATGAAGATAGAGAAACATGGATAGTGGTAGACACAGATTGAAGGTGCACTTATGTGAGTGTGGCCTAAAGAATATTTTATATGTAATGCAACAGAATATAAATTGAAAATGACCTCAAATATATCTAACACAAGTATGGAATTTCTATTCTAAGAGTGAGCATATGACTATTTGATCTCTAGATTGCTTAATAATCCAGGACTCCAACCTTTTATACTCATGCAAAATTTTATAGGATCATTATTAATAATCATCTAATTCTAAAATTTGACTTTAAATCATCCACCATTCTCTATCATATAATTTAAATGTGTGTTCAATAATTTTTCCATCTTATAGGCCTTTCTAATTTAATCTTCAGTTTAAGTCGCAAATAATATGCTCATTGAAAATGATAAGGACTTTTCCTCTTTTGAAATAAATGCCCATTTTAGATCAAAATAAAAGTATGGAAATAACAATCGATTCGGAACATAAAGTTGTGCTTATTTTCATTTATGGAATGTTTGGGGCGTTCATGAACATGTTGGCAATGGCTATGTAAATATTCTAGATGGTGTAACCACAATAACAGTTATGCTAATGTCTTGTGTCGAGAGAGGAAGTTATGTTGAGTAAATATTTATAAGTGGCTTTATAACTGACGCATTGGAGTTTAGAAGCTCCCTTTGACTCTTTTGTTTTAGACCAACGAGAATTTTTTCCATAGCCCAAGATCTTCAGTATATTTATGATGACAATCTACACATCAAATCAATTCATTGAGGTAGTCCATCGTGATAGGAGAATACTCACTCATCCATGCTATCATTCACTTTTGTTAAGCATGAAAAGGGTATGTAACTTAGTTCCAGAACAATCAGTTGGTTGGTTCTAGGATAGGATTGGTTTCTATTTTGCCTAATCCTTCATAGTATTAATTAAAATATGGAAAAATAAATTATGATAACTAGGTTAGCATAGGAAATTTTATCAATATACCCATTTTCGTGATATACCTAATGATATTAAAGGAAACCCCACTTCTCATGGATAGAGAAAATTTAGTGTGTAAATTATACCCTACCACTAATTTTCCTTTTAGTTTTCCACAAAAAGAATTCACCAATTCCCATTTTTGTAAATACAATTCACCCAAATTATATTCATTTGTGTGTGTGTGTGTGTGTGTGAATAAACTAAACTAATTTCAAATCTTAATATTTTCACAAAATTATAGCCAAACATTTTGTAGTTGGCATTTAGGAATTAGTAATATACCCCAATACCTTTACATTGTAACCTAAGTATGGATCCTTAAATTTCTATGCTCATGCATATGTTTCAAACATGGATTGAACCCAACAATGAGTAGGCTCCCAATATTTTTGAATCCTTGTCATTTGAGCTTCAACATCAATATAAGTAATTAACATTTTCTAAAGAATACAACACACACACACGGTATCTCTCTCTCTCTCTCTCCCACACACACACACAACAAGATAATAGAATTATTGAAGACGGTGGGGTGTTAGATAACAACAACTTGCAATAGAAATGGAAGGTTTCCACAAATAATAATATATGCCTCGATGCCTATCCTTCTAACATGGATAGAGGGAAATTTTATGAATCATAATCATTTGTGGTTAATAAGAGCACATTGAAACATAACTTGGATGAAGGTATTGGAATTTGATTCCTAGAGGAAGGGCATTAGAGATTTTATGTTTCTTTCCAAAAACCTAGTGACATTGTCATGTTTAAATTTATTTATCATGATTATGCATATAGGTTGTTTACAAGTAAAACAAAATAAATATTTGATTATCCAAAGCCATTATAATTGTTCGATGATAAATATTCCATGATTCTCTCTCTCTCTTCTATTCTTGTTGCACCTAACATCATTATACTCTTTCCCACCATATTCTCTTTCTTTATTTATGTTTATTACACCCAATATCATGAAATTCTTTTAAAGTTTCAGCCTGATATATTAAAATCGAAACATCTAGAAATGAATGTGATTCTCTTCTCATGCTGGCATGGTGAACATATCATCATGCACATATTTAGAACTGAACATTATCATAATACACGTACATATACTATCTTTTATGTTTCAAATAAAATCAAATGAGAGGTACAATTTCAAAGTGTTCCTTGCAAAGTCAACGATGAGTGTTGTAACCACTAAGGGATGTACTCATATATCTTATACCACATTCTTATGTTGATGTAGAGTTAATACCACACATTCTTCTAACTAAAAGATAAAACACAACCAAAGGCCACAAACATTGTAACATGACATTTGAAAAGCATAACCAAATAACCATTAGCTTGTTCACAACAATTTGAGACTTTTTTTATAATGAGTTTGACATTTTTCTCTATGATTTAGCTGCTATTAGAGTTCAGAGAATAATTCTGCTTTTTCCTTTTTCTAGGAGGAGAGTTTTATTGTGTCGTGGTGCAAGTGCTCGTGAAGGGATGATCATGATTTCTTATCTTCTTAAGTACGCAGGAGTACATGCAATTTCTTACTCTCTTTTTTTCATTATAAACATGTTAAGTTATATGATGGAACGAGCCCGTAACTATGGATTAATGTTGATTAACCAATGATTAATTTGTGATCTAGGTCAATACTAGGATATTTGTCTGTCACATTGGTTTGGGAGTTAATGTTGGTCTGTTGGCTGTACCTGCCTCGATTTTTGCCTTCCTGTTATTTGGTGTTACCAAAGCCCTCGTTTCATTTTATTTGGTCATTTCTTTCTTTGCTCCCTGCTGCGATGAGGGTTTGTGCTCGGCCTGTTCGCGACTGTATAGAGCTTGGAAGCAATGCTTTGTATGCGCCCAGCTATGAACTCCTCCACTTCGTGGCGAGGTATCTCCGCCCACACCTGCAGTTTCATCGCCTGGCTGCCTAGGCACTGTATTCAAGGCTTCGTCTGCGAGAGCATTTATGCCATTCTTCTGTTGGATCTTTAACCTTCTTTGTCGTTATTAAGCTTTCCTCTGTTCCCTTGTCTTATTATGTTACAACTTTTCTGTTTAAGATTCCTGTTTTGATTCTCTAGTTGATGTATGACTATTTTCACAGTGGCTTCCTCAGCTCCGCTTGGTCCTGGCAAGGTAAGTTCACCCCTCCATGCAATAGCTTGTCTTATTCATTTTTCTTCAACACTAACGGCAGTCACCCCTTTGTCTACAGGATTTTCACTCTTGACTGTGATTCAGTTAGGGTTTTGTTCCTCCAATGCAAATACTCTTAAGGTAAGCCATTTCTTCTGATTTTTCTTGTCGCATTTTATTTCAAGGTTGCTCTCGGAATTCGCTTAACTGACATGCCCTGTTAGCTCTCTGTGGCAGGTTAGGGTTTGCCCCAAGCTTGCTCTTTGAAACAATTACAAGAAATGGCTCCAGTATGGTCATTCTATGTTACTGTTAATTAACTTGTAGTATTATTCCTCTGTCTAGACATTGGAAAAGTCCAGTATTCCTTTGTTTCGTTGTCTTCTCTGTCAAGCGACCTTGGCTCTGTCTGTATGTAATCTCAACTATTGTTCGGGCTCTGGAAATTTGTAGTTTATTCGCTTTTTCTGTTGTGGCCGACAAGGGTCCAACCTTGGCTTTCGAGGATTGGCTGTTTTGTATTGTCTTACTCTGTTTTAGTCAAGCACTCAGAACTATTATTGATGTATGCCAGTATTATGGTTATAAAAGAGGAACTAACAAGAAATTATGTGTAAATGGGTTACCTTTGTTTTGGATTTCATTCTTCAGCAGTTGTATTCTCGCTCTGTTGAGAATCGGTTCGTAACTGTCATTTGCTTTCATCTATTTTGGAACTGTTATTGTTATTACCGGAATTCTGTGTTGGGAACGCTCATATGGCTTCTTTGTTGAACTTATTAGCTATTTATCTGTTTAATGAAAAGAAAAGAATAGATGGGAACGCACAGTGCTATTTAGTTTACACACACAGTCATTAGAGGAAAGGAAATAAATGTCATAGACAAACTGTTTACAGATGGATTCAGATATTCGGATGTTTGAAAATTATTTTCTCCTTTTTGTATTTTTGTTCTCATGCATTGAACCCCTTAAAATGTATTACATTGGTTTTTGTATTGTATTCACACAGTTACTTGAACTGTTCCCAGTTATCCTTTAGTTACTTTTATAGTTACACAATTGATAACTATTTTGGGTTTCTTGTGCCATAGGTTTTACAATATTTATTATTTTTTTTTAAATGAAAAGACAGTTATAAGATAGATTAATAAAAAGACAGAGCAATGTGACCGTAATGACCCTAACCTAACTGTACTATTCATAATATCCCTTAACTAATGAAATAAAAGCTAGTTCCTAGACACTGTTTTGATCAACAAATGTAAATGAACCTTGCCTCCTTAGCTGAGACCAAACACCCAGTCATGGTACCCTTAGCTGGATGCTCCTGCATCATTATATATAATTATAACTTTGAACATCAAACTTAATTGTTAGACTTGCATTGTGAATTATGAGTTCCATTGAGTATTGTTTTGAGTTTCAAGTAGAGAAATGGCTTTACTTCCCTATACAAATGGAATCGAACTCACAAAATGCTTTGGTATATGGTAGGATACATGATGAGAGGTTGTATAGTGATTAGACACAAGTTTGAGGATTTTGATGTTAATATTAAGACGATATCCATATGACAAGCGCCACCCATAAACTTAATGTGCACACCAATTTTGGTCAGGAACGAAGTTAAAGTAAAATATCTTTCAACACTTCGGAACTTCAAGATAACAAAGTTTGTGTTGATTTATTAACGTTTTTAAGATTCACTTAGTGTTTTATCTCATGGATTTGAAAATTTGTTTTATTGGCTTCATGGTTTCACTAGTCGTAACCTAGTTCTTGCTATTTATTCATGTAGCTTTTGGGTGTGGTTTCGTAGTTTAAATATTTTAATTTAATTAGTTTATGTTTCTCATTTTATAATTAATATTAGACTCTTCATTATTTTGCAAAATGTTTTTGAGCAAGTTGTCATAGTAGAGATACCTCGGTTTTCAATCAGGTGAATCCATGGAGGTTGGTTGCACTTTTCGGCAAGCACGCAAGGGGAAAAGCACAAAAAATAATCTCCATTGATCATTTTTTAAGTGCTCGATCAAGCAATATCTTAGCCTTGGATTGAGAATTTGAGAGCTTAAATAATATTGCTTGATTGAGCTATAAAAAAATTCCAATCGAGCTCCTTTGTAACCTATGGTTAATTGGGCGTCCAATCAGGTGTCCATCTTCTTTTGGTGGGGTTTTCAATAAGGGAGCACATTCGAGCTATATATCGGTCAAGCTCTCTTTTCCACCACTCTAATCTTTGAATGTGCGGGAGTCACACAAGAAAAATGGGGGCTCGATCAAGACATTTCAATGGAGGTCATGTTTAAATGCTTTTAATTTCCCTTGCTACTCAATTGGCCAATTCAGTACTTCCAATAATTCTCAAATTGTACTTTCCATGTCTTTGGCTCTAGACATTGCAAGATTTGAAACGAAATTAGAACTTTTATCTCCAACCACATTCACGATAAATTTGGTGTCTTTATCTTCCCTAAGAAGATAGGTAGACTAGATTGAAAGGGCCTTACCTCTTCGAAAGGTAAATAATATTGTTTCACCATAAAATAAATTAACAAGAATTTGACTTACATTTTTCATGGTAAATAATTTTTTTCTTTTCTTCATGTTAGCATTGATATATAGAGATGGCATCCATACAAATAATAGAATGCAATGAGACTTATAAAAGAGGAGAAAATGATAAGAAGTTTATGATTTCAATATTAAGTGAGATGCACTTATTTAATATAAAACTAAACATATATCATATATTTCACTAAAAAAATAATTTGTTAACACCTTTGACCTACCATATTTTTCTCACATGTACTCAATTTCCGTGCACTCTCTCGAGGCATGAGCGCCAATCTCCTTGAAGCTAGCAATTGGAATTCACAAGTGGAGTTTAAATAATAAGAACACAAAAAGTTAGCATAGCTGCTAGGTATATAGATGCAAACTTTTATAATCAAGCAATATTCAATTTCTTTCTTTCTTTCTGATTATAAACATGTTAGCTTATACTTAATGACAATTTTGAAGCTAAAACTTAATTGTTAAACTTCCACTATGCATTATGAGTTTCATTGGGTGTTTTTTGAGTTTCTAGTAGCCACATTTTATAGGAACAAAGTTAAATGAAAAAATGTATTTCAACACTTTGAGGCTTCAATCTAAAACAATTGTGTGGAATTATTCACATTTTTTTAAGATTCACTTAATTGTTTTTCTCTTTTCTTTGAAAGATCATGATTTAACTAGTCATAACCCTATTTCTTTCTATGTGTTCATATGGATTTTCAATGTGGTTTGATGGTTAAAATATCTGGTTTATTTTTTTGAGTTTTGTAATTAAGATTAAACTCTTCATTATTCTGCAAAATATGTTTGAGCAAATTTTAATAGTGAAGATACCTAGGTTTACAAATTCATTATAAGAAAATATGTTAACACTTTTATTGATGTCATCCATACAAACAATAAAATGCGAGGAGACTTAGTAAACATGAAATAATAAGAATTTTAGAATTTCAATATTAAGGGAGATATGCTTATTTAATTTAAAAACTATACATATGTCATATATCTTACTAAAAATTAATTTGTTAACATTTTTGACCTACCATATTTTTCTCACATATGTGAGGATCTATTCGCGCATGTACTCAATCTCCTTGGCACTAGCATTTGGAAGTAACGAGAGTCTCAATGTGATTTTCCATATCTGATTTTCCATGATAAATAATGAGAAGAGACACAGTTGTTACAGAGTTGGTAGATATGCATACGAAAGCTTCTATATTTTATATTGAATGATATATCTATTTGTAAACAAACAACATGGCCAAATTTCAATGTAATATTCCAATCATTGTACCAACAAAGGAACGAAATCTCCATATAATACCATGATAAATAATAACCAACACACATAAAAATAAATAAATAGAGAGTTACTAAATATGCACAAACAAACTATTATATCTTTTATTCAATAATACATCTAAATCTATTTGTCTTTTAAAACACTCGAGAAAAAAAAATCATTAAAATACCCCAAATTTTAGAGCAACAAAAATATTTTTATGTTATATCTATTCAAGAAGTCTAACTTGTAATTTTTATAAACTATATTATGATAGGTAATAAATATTGACAATAGGTTTTTAAAAGTACAAAAAATATTTCATGATTAGTAATCATTATGAACAATATTATTATGATTCACAATAAACATAGCAAGAGAGAATTGTTTTTTGCATTTCATGTAAAGTGTATTATGATTCATAATATACTTAAAATACATTTACATTATAATTCTGGTTTTATAATTTCATTTGATAAATCCTATTGGTAAAAAGTATTATTATTATTATTATTATTTCGGATTAAACATTGAATTATTATAATCCATAATACACAATATATCACATACATTCCACGAATTATGCAAAAATTATGTGTTTTGGGTTCAGGCTGCATATATTATAGTTCTGGTTTTATAATTCATAATCATTATTAACAATTAATTCAGGTTTTGTAATTCATAATATTTACTCACTATTATTTTACAATTCATAATCGTTGATTATTAACTATTTTTTTATAATTCATAATGGTGGAAGAATTTTATGAGTGCCAGAGGTATAGAGTGGCAGAAATTTCTTAGTTAGTTGCCGCTCACGGTAAGACGTAACAGAAATTGTGTAAACTCGTACAGAGTTGTAATGGCCACGCGTGAGATCTGAAATTGCGCAAGCCAGTGAGTAAATGAGACAGCAGCGGAAGGCACATTAACGTACGTTTAGAGGGCCTGGAATCTCCATCGTGAAGAAGTAAGATTGGTCCAAGTTTATATATTAACATAATTCAACTCGGGGCGATCGGGAGGGCACACAGTTAATTCATATTAACAAATACATAAGCGAGGAACGCATTTTTGTTTGGTTGGTGTTTAAACCTGTTTCAGAACATCCTCAATAAAAAATGCATGGATCTCTAAGCTAAACAGTTTAAAGCACGAGCAAATGATATCCAAAATTGGACATGAACGTGAACTGTTCCTACTGGAGCTTGAATTGGGAACAATAAATATGAATTGGGGATTAAGTAATATATCCATGTGGTGAAATTTTACTTGTTGAGAGGTTTGAAATGTGATATTCCAACATTCGTTGAGTCATTCAAATGGCACAAAATGATTTAATTTAAAGGGTGCTCGATCTTATCGACAATAAATATTTGGACGGCCCAAAACATGTTTACACAATTGTCAGATGCACAATAAAATAAAATGCACACAATGGTTTGAGAAACTCGCAATGAATGAATTCGAAATTGCCCCAAAACGAGATTATTTATTATAATTTCGAATCACATATCATATCATGAACCTTTCATTTTATTCCTGCTCAGTGATTAAACTTTATTCCAAGGAGGAATACACATGCCACCGGGCTAATCGGCAGCTCAGCTCAGCTCAGTTCACATAACTGCAGTGCAGCAATCATGACAAGTAGTAGATACTATCTGCGCTGTGCTTTGGATTTTTACCCGCCCATCGTGAATGAATGAGTGAGTGAGAATGTTTGAAACAGTGCAGCACTCAGAGCAGGAAAGGGTCGCATTATTATTGTAGATATCCTATGAATCGTTGGAATTTGTGCATCTAAATATATTTCATGCCTTGCTTTCAATGAAAGTTGGCATTGGTATTGTACGTAGCATTTGGCTGCCAATTCTCTGGAATAGCGTTATCTATAATGAGCGTTTTGCCTGTGGAGAGGGTTGTAAGGCGAATGGAGAAGGGAGCACTTAGTGGACCACTGTTCAAAGCCCAATTTGCACCCCATGTTTGTTGCATTGGTTGCCATGTATGGGAGTTTGCCTGAAGAGAGTAGAAGCGAAACACGAACGAAGCCGTTAGATAAACTTGTAAGTATAATTGCAATAATCAATATAGCGTATACGATGGGGAAAATTTAATTTAAGTGTGTAAAGCACCCACCTGTTTTAAATCGACCGCTCCTAGGTCGCCATCTCCATTTACGTATTCAACAAGGAGCCCCAGCCAGTAAGCACTGGAGCCCGAATTGACGTGGAAGGCAATATTGGTTCTCTGATATTCACAGGGCACCCTGTTGTATAGCACAAAATGCAGGTGATCTATATATAAGAGGAAGCATTGCATTGCATTGCAGAAGAAAAGATAAGACTAGCTGACTGCAAACCATTTTTTAAAATCATCGACTCATCTGACAAGAGCGAAGATAAATACCTTCGAAACAACGCAGACACGACTCCAGCATTGAGCAGATCTGTACCTCTACGAGGATCAGACGCCATATCTTGGAAGGCAGTACCGCTGAGAACAAACTGTGATTGCCCAGATGATTCGTCAGCGACCACAACGGTCACTCCCGTTTCGGAACACAGAGGATTGCCGGTGCATTTTACCTGGTTACGCAGACAGAATAGAATAGAACAGAACTTTATGAGTTAATGGAAGATTCTATAAAAAAATCTATCTCTATCACCAACAACTACGCATACCTGATAGCATGATCCACAGCCTTTTCCTCCTTTGTAAAGATCTGGACTTGCTGAAGCCACTTTTGAATCAAAAGGAAACTGTTTCACAAGGCTACCATATCCGCATGCACCGCCTGTGCCAAATCCACAACACAATCTAATTTTGGGTGCTGGCCGTTATAATAAATAAATTGTCTATGTTGTTAAAAAGATTTATGCAGTTCAGTTCAGTGAAAAAGATTTCAGGCCATTACCTTCGCTTCCGGCGCCATCTGCAGGGCCATTCCACCTTGCAGCAGCGGGCTGCCAACCTGCCCCTTCCCCCTCAACCGCCGCTGGATGGCGTTTTCCCACACGCACGCCCAAAGCGGTGTGAGAGCATATCGTTATCGTTAAGCAAGCTCCCAGCGCTCCCAAGTAACCCACGTAAAGGTTCCACTTCATTTTGTCTAAGGCAATAGTAACAGTAGTATTGGGAGAATTAGGTGCAAAACTGTTGATCCCAAACCAACCGGCGCAACTGTGGGGTTCTGCTCCGCTAACTGATCATAAGCTCTACCGTATTTATACCTTCTCTGTGGGTTCGATTTACACTAAAATCCTTGGCTCCATTACCGGGCAGGATCATTGAGGTGAATCCGACCTATCCTATCGACTCCTCCGTGGACGCATTGCTCCGTTAGAATCGGGAATCACATTTTCCAAAACAATGCGTGTCAGCAGAACACACCTCACAGGTATACATCCTTTGAAATTGTACTTCTCCTTTTATTAAATATAAATATAATGAAAAGAAGTGAATTTTT
>APFE030296778.1:0-10525 GCA_000404065.3 Pinus taeda
AATAGTAAAACCATTTTTATTGCTTATTATTCATAAATATTAATTAACTTGTCTTTACAGTTTAATTTAAAAGATAATTTAATACTAAATCACAAATTGTATATCTTCCGAGCTTCATTTTTCTCTACAAAAGAAAGCATTCATATTTAAAACAGGATGTCATTTGAGAGATAACAATAAAAGTTGTGTTCCATATTCCCTTGCCTTCACTACCACAAACACGATTTCATTCAAGTCTATATCAATCATGTGCAATGCCCATGAACTTTGTAAGAGATAAATGGTTGTGCAAAACAAGTTTCTTGGAATTGACATCTCATTCACTTGAAACTAAGTTTCTCCATATAAATAAAGTTATAAAGCTTCATTACATCCAATGAGGTAAGGTGCTTATCAAAAAGCACAATTTAATAAAGTTATAAAGCTTCATTACAACCAATGAGGTAGGGTGCTCACCAAAAAGCATCATTTAATAAAGTTATAAAGCTTTCTTACAATCAATGAGGTAGGGTGCTCACCAAAAAACACCATTTTAGCCCAATATTTTCACTTTCATTTCTAATTTTTTATGAAGGCTTTAATTGATTAGCTCAGAGTTTCTCAACAATTCAGAGTTCAATTAGCTATATTTTGTCAGCAGTTGAGACTCCAATTAACTATATTTGATATTACATTATGTTTACTTCATTTCAAGGTTAATCCATATTTTAATAACAAAAAATATTTTATTATCATCCATAAATGAATTATTACAATCTCCATATTAAAGAAAAATAAAGTAATTTAAGTTTAAAAAATCTTATATTTTCACTTCCCATTACTAGGGAGATGTATAATTTATTTCATTTTTAAGATGAAGTTGATATGTAAGATTTAAAAATAATAATAATAAAGAAAAGTTTAATACGGGTTATACATCAAATATTTCAACATGCATGTTGAGTAAAAATTTGTAACATCAAACATATATAAAGAGTGAGAGAATTCTTATTACATTAATGGATGCTTTCTAATTCAAGGCACGAGGGAGATTTGTAATCTTATCAATGCTTAATCTGGATTTGATATATAACATTTTTTAAAACATTAACAATAAAAATAATTAAATATATGTATACAGGAAAATCTAACTCTGGATCTACCAAGAGTTGAGAAGAATCAAATCTCTTGAGGTGCAAACCTTTCCTCAAGTTTTGCACTAAAAAATAAGTTTGCATCTTGAGAGATTTGATCCCTCTCAATGCTTGGTAGATTCGGAGTTACATGGTTCTATGTTGATTTATTTGCATTCTCACCCATCCATTATAAGATAATAATAATTTTTTTCAATGCTCCTCTCTAGATCTAGCTTTTATGCTTGTTCTCCCTATGAACTTGTACACAACAACCTCTAATTTTCTCTTCCAGATCCATGTTCTCGTGCTTCAAGATCATCAGTTGGGCCTCCTCCTTGTGAATCCTAGATTACATGCCCTTCAACATGACACACATCAACGCAAGCCACACCATGAACCTGATCGAGAGTCCATATGCTCTCGTGCTTCAAGCTCATCAGTTGGGCCTCCTCCTCATGCATCCTAGATTACATGCCCTTCAACATGACAAACATCAAAACAGGCCACACCATGAACCTGATGTAGAGTCCACATGCTCTGCATTTCCATTGTTCATGAATATGTTCTCCTTTGGTTCTTCCATTGAATTCATTTTATTCTTATTGCAATAGTAGTGTGCTTCTCTCACACTCACCAAGCCTGATAAAATATAGGAAATAAAGGTGTCCCTATGAAACCATCACTTGGATCTGATATATCAATTAGATTCAAGAAGTGTAAAGTTTCTCACTCTAGATCAACAGATTATGCAATATACTAAAGAAAAATACTAGATCTACTTCTACAGCAAACTTGCGGAAGCTTAATCGATTATGAGCAAGATAAAATAGAACACATATAACTGAGAATGAGAAAGCAATCACACATGAACACAGAAGAATACTCTAGGGAAAGCCTCAGGTAAAAACCCTGATCTCTGTAATATCATACAAGTGGAAATATGTCCGATTATACAAAGCTTTTAGAAGCTCACAAGCTATCCAGCCTTCTCAGTAAATCCCTCAATGTTTGCTCATAGACTGATAGACACAACATATGCCTTCCTCAATCCTCCAAGCCTCCTATTTCTTTGACATTTTCTCCTGGGTTTTCCTCCAGTTTGGCAACTGTGCGATTCTCACCTCACCACACAACACTGACCTCTAAAACTGCACAATCCTGAAGGAGATAAATTCCTGTTGCAATTGATGAGTTTCCTGTAGGAATTCCTCCAACTGATAATAATTGTCTTCCTTTAATCTCAATTGGGTCTTTATCTGAATGACATGCATGAGTTATTTATGAGAGAATATTCAGTTATTGGAAACACTAGTTGCATGCATGCATGCATTAACTAACTGAACTCACAATTAGTTCCTCCAATTGTTTGGAACTAATTTAACTGGACTTAACTCAGTTAACTAAGCTAACTAATTACAAGTCAAATACAACTCATCCTTATCTCCTTAATTAAGGGATAACTTCCTCAATCAAAGAGATAACTATTGCATGTCTTCACATAGACTTCATGTTTGATTTTCTCCAACTAATTAACTCAAGATGAATTAATTAATTATTTTTCAAACAGCTAGTGAGACTAAATTCGAATTTTAATTCTCAATTTTAATTCAAGGGCTAATTAAAATTGGAATCTATCCCGAAATGTTATTTATAGCAATGCTATTTTTAGCATTTCTATTTTTTGTTATTTCCAACAGAGTTGGAGTATATCCTAAAATGCTATTTATAGAAATGCTACTTTTAGCATTTCTATTTTTAGCATTTCTTGTTGTCATTTTCAACAAGAAATTGAGCCATAAAGAAACGTTGGGCTATGATACCATGTTAAAATTACCATAGAGAAACAGAGAGAAGCATTAAAACAACTAGCAACAAATCACAAAACATAAACATAATGTTTTATCTTGGAAAAATCCAATCAAGAGAAAAACCAACTAACAAAATCATGTTAGTGTCCTTGGCTAAAACTTGGCTAAGCAGACTAAGTGAACCTTCACCACTCACCTCCCCTGGCCCATTACAATAAAGTTTTCCCAAGTCTTTTAAATGCTTCATTACGAGGAATAGACCAAGTGAGCCTTCACCACTTACCTCTCCTGGTGGTGCCATGTGGCCCTGGTGTTGACTTGGCATCATCCTTAGGATGACACATGAACCAGAGTGCCATATCATCTACCATGTGTTTGTTGTATAGTAACAATAGAGTGGTGCCAAGTATGAAATCTTCAAGGGTCCATATCTTGGTTATTCAACTTCAAATTTTGATAAAATTTATATCACTTGAAAGCTTTCAATGAGCATAAGACAATGGTGGCCTCTAAAATAAGATGACCATAAGGAAATGGTGGACTATGAAATATGACGACCATAAAGCGGTAATAGCCTTTGAAATAAGTTCGAGTTGTGTACAAAAACGAAAATTTTGTGAACCCACCTCCTTAAAGCAACCCTTGAGGTTTGGTGTGGTATGGGTATTATGGTGAATCTAATAATGGTATTGGTGAAAGAAAAGTTTGGTACATCAAACCCTCAATAAAATATAAAAAATATCATATATATTATAAAATTTAAACCCTTTCCAACTCATCCATCTACTTAACCAACTTTAACTTCTTATCAATTTAAAAACCAAACTTATGGTTGAAATAATTCAAATAAGGTTATTTAAATAAAAGGTACTTGATAAAATAACATTCACACCCTCTAAAATTTAAATAGATAGCATTGGCACCCTTAAAATGTTCAAAATAAAACATATTATATCCAACACTATTTTTTAACTTTCTTTCCTCTTTATTTTAAAGAAAAAGAACTCATACGACTTCTCCTTTTTAAAAGACTAAAATGTAATACGTATTATATTTTTTATATTTTCTTTTCCTTTTTCCTTAAAGGAACCAAGGAAGGAGATATCTGTTAAGGAATGATGATTGGAGGTGAACCCAAGGGAGGAAGGATATCGATAGAAAGGATTAATAGATAGGCTAGGGTAAGTTAGGTCCCAAGAAAGGATCAGGTGAACATGTGTCCAAGGGATAGGGCCTACCATAGGTCATAGGTGAACATGTGTTGGAGATCTAGAGCCTAAGGGGAACACTGGCCACCTTTCTTTGAGACCTATGACCTTCAGTTTCTTCCAAATCACATTCAATTTTGGAGTTAAACAAATTATAAATAATTAAATAAACATAAATCATATCGTCTATATTAAATTGGTCAATCAAAAATCTTAATTAATTACAATTAATTGAACTTAACCTTCAAACATTTGGAATATATTGGAGCGTGAGCCAACTTTCTCTCATATTGGGTTTTTTATTTACATTTTCACCCATTAACTAGAGCCAATAAATGATCAAACCCTATCTGTGAACATGGATGAGAATTAAAAAAAATATCATTTGATAGATAGGATGAGAATTAAAAAAATATCATTTGGTAGATGGGATGGTTGATTCAATAGTTGACAAAAAGTACCATTATGTGGGGTGGGGTAGCGAAAAAAATAGCATTAGGTAGATGGGATGGTTGATTCAATAGTTAACCAAAAAAATACCATTATGTGGGGTGGGTAGCGAATAGATATTTAATAACTTAAATTTAGGCATAGTGATTTAATTGGTTGAATTTAGGTTTTTATGATCAATTTTAATTATTTATTAAAGTTGATTTGGGTATTGGTAATTATTATTCATGTTGTAGGTAGAAGATATTATATTGAGTTTATAGTCAAACTCATATTGGGGTTGACTTAAAAAATTTATCAAGTTTTCATAGTTTAACTTTGTATATTGAAGTTTATTATTTTTTGACATTATTTTAATTTATTTTTCATTTGATTGGCTATGAAAATGAACATGTTATTGCTCAATGCATGAATTAATGAGTAAAAAGTACAAATGTCTCATAGTTTTTTTCATCCAATCACATAGTTCCACATAATATGTCCTTTTTTTTGTGAATCCTAGCTTGGTCATGATTTATACTCGATATTCATGCTAGCCATAATTTGACTTGATACTATTGAAAAGAAATAATAAACCAGTCACATGGGTTTATGTTGAAACATAGAATCTTCATGCCAGCTTGCTCATATAGAAATTAAAAAAGCCAAGAAACAGATTAGTCAACCCACATACTAAATATTTCGATTATCCAATATTCAAATTGGACCATAATTTGACTTGATACTATTGAAAAGAAATAATAAACCAGTCACATGGGTTTATGTTGAAACATAGAATCTTCATGCCAGCTTGCTCATATAGAAATTAAAAAAGCCAAGAAACAGATTAGTCAACCCACATACTAAATATTTCGATTATCCAATATTCAAATTGGACGCAAATCTCTCCATGACATAACAAACACAGAGAAGAGAAAAGAAAAGAAAAAACAAACAAACAACCAAACGAAGATCAATGCACGGTTTTGCAATTTACTCTTATTTTAAATTTTGACAACAACAAAACAATCCAAGCACAGGATTATGGAATGCAAAGATAACATCAATTCCATATATATGGCATTGTATTTTAAATTTGAAATTTTTCAATAAAGGATGGAATGTGGTGCTACACAATCTTAGATATCATTAAGAAATATTTTGTCTCCTCAAGTTTCTGTATTAAAAATACCCAGGCTTCTCTTACATACGGTAACCTTCAAATTTAATGGTTATTAAGTTTTGATTTTAATGATAATTATATAAAATTATTTCACTTTTTTTTAATCGTAAAATCTCTATTAATTTTTCAAAATATTACATTGCAGTAGTTTCATAATTAGTTTTCGAAAAAAATATTTTGATCATGTTTGGAATTTAAATTTCCTATTGTTTCGTTATTTTATATATTTTTAAATTATGAATTACACTTAATTTTGATTTTTGATGAGGATATTAACATTTAATTATAATATTTTTATTGTTATAATTTTTGACATTTCTAATTTTTTATTAAAATTCAAATACATTTAGAAAACGAATTTATTATAAATGTTGTATTTTTTTTTAAACCATTTAAATCTTAATTTTTATTTGTCTTTTTATTCATCCATAATGTTACACTTTTCCTTTAATAGACTAAGTGAACCAAAAATGTAGAAGAAAACTTTTAATATATATAATATATATATATAATAATATATATATAATATATATATAAACTTTAAAATATTTGAAATTGCGATTAAAATATAATACATGATTTCTTAAACAATAGTCCATTATATTAAATGTTAAAGTAATGAAAATAGTTATTTGTAAATTTTAGTTAATAGAGTTATTATTATTATTTAGGCAAAATCTTATTATTTGAAATAATTTACTAATGATTTACATGGTTTCCTTTCATTTGAGGAAGATGAATTCTTCAGCAATTTAAAAGTAATTTTAGGTCTTACTTCAAAATCAAAGGCCTAATAATATTTTCAACAAAACTAATCTCCCTTTTGATTATGGCTCATATTACTTTTAATGAAATTATGTATTTTCTAGACCCAACAAGCTCTCTTACTTGGGAGAATAGAATCCAAGTGAAGTGAGAATTAAACTCATTAGCTACCACCCAAATTATTATCTCTAAACCAATTTCAAATATAACCTATATGTCTTACATTTTTGTCTTGATTAACTTTTAATTTAAACATTCCAAATATATTATCATATCTGATCATCGTAATTTTAGATAAATATACATTTTCAACTTTTTAGTTCACACTTATTCTAAAGTTAATGAATGTTAGGATTGATTTCATGGACAATGGGCTTGTATATAGTACAAATTAATAATAAAAAGTAACATATTTAACAATAACATATATTTTAATTTAGCTATATTTAAACTAAACTACTTTAATTTAGTTATATTTAAACTAAACAGTAGGGACTAGCTACTATGTAGCAATTATTGGTGATTGAAATAGTTTCTTATTACATGGTCGTTGAGGTTAGATTTAGGTTTTTCTTCACAATTTGTCCAATAAAATTGTAAACAAAATTAAAAAAAGACATAAAAAACAAAAAAACTCACACATAAATCCAACTACTAATTTAATAAATTAAACACTCTCCCCAGGCTATGTTAGTGACAAAGGAAATAAAAAAACTTCAATTCCAATCAATCAAATGTAGCCTCTCAACATTATGAATCATTATTATGACTAGTGATGGGATGATATTTCATGGGGATATTTAAAAAAAAAATAAAAAATAAAAATCATAATTTTTTCTATATATGATGTTTTAATATTAATTGATTTATATAATAAATGGTATATTAATTAAATTTTTAAATATAAATAATTCACAATTTCAATAAAATAATACAATATAATTAATATTGTTTATTAAGAAATTAATAATATAGTAATAGTTAAAGTAAATTTGTTAGTAAAATTAAAAAATAATGAATGTAAATAAAAATGAAATAAACATATTTAGCGAAAGATCAATTACTGTGTGAAGGGTATTTTCTCTTAACCAGAATCATGAAAGCAGATGTTGACGTTTCGTTATGTAAACATTTACCTGATCAAAGTACAATAAAAAATTAAAATAAAAATAAAATAAAATTATTAATGTAATAGTAATGGTTGTCTTTTACACACATATATAACTAGCTTAGGTTCATCTTAACTCTAGATCTATCATGTGTTTGAGAGGCATAAAATCTCTCAAGGTGTGAACCTCCTTTTTTAGTGCAAAACTTGAGGAAAGATTTACACATAGATATATTTAATCCCTCTCTAGGCTTGATAGATCCAGAATTAAGATGGATCTAGGTTGGTTTACTTATAATTGAAACAAAAAGAGATTTAAATCATATAAAAAACAAGTTTATGTAAATAATTACCAATAGTACATTAAGTCTGGACAACATTGTAATAATTGGATCTATTCATATTGTTCAATGTATATTAGCTATTAATGTAGCTAGAAAGAAGTTGCACACACACATTATTGTATATAATGTTGTCAAGAAATCTTCACAAAATTATTAATTTTTAGGAAAAAACAATTAACAAAACATTTTCAATTAATCATTATTTTTTTCGTTTACTTACCAATTCAATGACAACATTGTAATAATTGGATCTATTCATATTGTTCCATGTATATTAGCTATTAATATTATGCAGCTAGAAAGAAGTTACACACACATTCTTGTATATAATGTTGTCAACTAATCTTCACAAAATTATTAATTTTTACGAAAAACAATTAAAAAAACATTTTACATTAATCATTATTTTTTTCGCTTTACTAACTAATTCAATAACCACCATATTGTTATAATATTTTATTAATATAATACTAAGTTAATATTATTGTGCCAAGGAGTGCTCTCCATATGGTAGAGTTATTGTGATTTAATGTCAAGTTTAACATCTTGACTCAATCAAATTACGTAAAAATAATTAAATTGGCCTAGATCCATCTTAACTTCAAATATACCAAGAGTGGAGAGGGATCAAATCACTTAAGATGCAAACCTCTTTTAGAGTGAAAAGATATTTGATCCCTTTCAACCCTTGGTAGATCTGGAGTTAAGATGGATCTAGGCTGGTATATTTTATGCGCCAAGAGGCGCTCTCCAGTATGAGAGATATGTTGTAATGTTGTGTTTGACATTTTGACTCAGTCAAAATAAAACAAAATAAAATTATAAAAAATAAAATAAAACATAAAATTATCAAGCCTAGTATGATAGAGATATTGTAATTTCTTGTTTAACATTTTGACTTAGTCAAAATAAAATAAATAGATAACATAATTTTTTTACACAAAAATGAGTAATATTGTATTAAAGTCTACACTCAGATGCAACAAATGTGCAGGAAATGGAGTACATGATTTCTCTTGCAAACTAGTTTTCCAGGGAGGAAATTTCTACTAGCACCAAAATTCTAACTAAAAGACATACAAAAATAGAGTGTCGATATGAGAATACTTTACGAAATTTCCCAAGAAAAAAGACACATTTGAATTCAGTGCACATCCGAAGATAGTGTTTGGATCCTTAACTAAAGGTCTATTGCGTTTTGGAAGGTAATTTCCTTCATGCTTGCTAGAGGCACTAGATTCGACACTAATACTTTTCCTAGTAGTGTTATGGGTTTGAAGGGCATCTATTTGTTAGAGAAGTGTGTCAACTTCATTTGCCTAGTGAGCTATGTTGAACTTAAGCTCTTGGATTTCTTCCATTAAGTTGATGATGATGCTCATATGTTCCTACAATTTCTCTTTAGTTTCCATGATCTCTAAGGTCAAGGATTCATCTTGGTGAGAGCACTCTTGACATTTGTGGTAACCCCTAGAACCTTAGTGGGAACCTCTGTGGGTCTTCATTACCACTCAGGGAAGGGAACAAGGACTGAAAATTTTGAATTCCCACAAATAGGAAGTCTATAATTCGGGGTCAATTGTATTCCAGGAAAGGGGTTGAGCACTCAAAATACTATTGTTTTAAGGAGGAAGGGGAACATGATCAATATGCACAGAGGCAGGGTATCGGTAGAAACTTGTGGATTACCAGTGGGATTTAAAGACAAGGGCTCGGGAGACCCATAAAAATTTAGAGAACTTTGGGTTGTGAGAGTTTGAAATGTTAAAGGATCAAGACTAGAACCTAATTAAATCATCTAGATTTCTAGAGGGCCAATGAACCATAAAGAGGAGAGAGACTGACATATGAATTGAAACAAAGGTCAAGGGATGACATAATAACAGAAGAAATTGAAGACCAATTATGGAGGTTGGTAAAGTAAGCCTTCATGCATGACTGAAACAATCTAATTCTCGTCGATAAATGTCTAAATCCCAAAATCCAAGTATGGTGTCAATGTCTCCATGACGACTGATGCTATCATGTGAAATCCTAGACCATTGGGTGCATGAAGAAGTCAAATAAACCATTGCAAAGCTGAGGATGGGCATAATAGACATAAAGTCCCCCCCATAAGAGTTTGAAAGGAGGGAGACCTGGTGGATGAAGTCCATGGACAATTAAGTGCTAAGGAGCCATGAATTTATTCACCTAGGAAAGTTGCCCCCATGTTTCACCATTTAATCAACCATGGTGCTTCATAAATTCAACCACATAGGAGCATGTAACTAGATGTGTTGGGGAGTCGATGAAATGAAGTGAGTGTTGCCGAATAAAGGTACTATTTGCGTGCGAGAGAGGAGGTCTGACCTCATATGCAAGTAACGATGCCCTGTTGAATGACATGTCGACCGAATTGACAAGCCCACACATTTTGTTCAATTTTCCAAGGCGTGATATAAACTTGGGGATTGGGATGACTATCATTAGGAATTTATTAAGGGGGGAAGGAATAATTAAGGGAGGGGGGGGTGTCATGGGATGCCTCGCCACTGGCGAACGCCATTAATTTCCACTTGTCTA
>APFE030296780.1:0-33070 GCA_000404065.3 Pinus taeda
AGCTTGAACAATTTAGAATGATGCTTGGACTCACCAACATCCCTTCAGATTAAGGGGGGGAATGTTGACACCTAATATTCATGATTGGGAATTTTATGTAAATAAAATAAATTGGGAAGGTGAACAGTCATCGGGAGATGAACTGAACAATCACTCCCTATTGTATATAATAAAGGGTTACCTATGGAATAAGATGAATAAGTTTTCTACCAAACTGGAGTTACTCCTAGCCTGACAATGTTATTTGAATTCCTGTAACTTCCATGTAACTAGTAATTAATAAATTGATGAATTCTTATTGTTGGTAGAATAATAATGGACACAATTTTATAGTCATTATATAAAGGAAATTATATCATAGTTAAATGTTGAATCTTAGTGGAAAGTCTAGGATTTACAGTTGGTATTAGGGTAGGTTATTTGGACATAGGGCTTATGGACACTCTCTTATTGCATAATTATAAGTGATACTAAGCCAAAATAAAAATAAAAATAAAAAAGGTAAATACAAATGCACTCAAAATTATAAGTGATTTGATCCATAAAATGTCTTGGATATTCCATTGAACAATTTGCCACAATAAGATCTAATAAAAATATATTGAAATATGTAATATATACCATGAGGGTTAATTTTCCTTAGATTTTTTGGATTTGTTAAATTATTATTTTTTGCTTATGCATGCAATGTATAAAACACTGAAAATAGATAAAATATGTAACAATCACTCATAAACTAAAATAAAACTAAGATAGGACCTGGGAAACCCTTTAAGGAGAAAGCCAATTGGAAGGTAAGGTTGCTTTGTTCTTTCTTTCTCTAAAAGGAGTTGATGCAAATATAAAGGAGTGAGACCTATGACCCGTGGTATGCTAAAGAACAAAAATTATCTATTATTCGCTCTCTATATCCACTCTTAGCTACTCTTCTCCACTATGTAACAAATGCGGTAGAATCAAACCCATTTTCCTCTTAGTGGTCCAGTTATAACACAATATGAGAGCCAATTAGGGGTTAAATTTGATCCATCCAACCCTTAATATGAGTTACAAATCGACCCTTATAGAGTATTCTTGATATTTATTACATGTATATCCCCTTTTCCATGAGTAATAGAGGCCAACATGGCATTTTCTCGAATTTTGGTGGTCAAACATGATAGGTCAACTTCCGGGAAGCATAAATTTTGCATTTGAACTCCGATTGTTGTAAATATTGAATTATTGGAAATGTATTCAAGTGTAGAATACAATTATTAGTGCAACATATAAGTGGAAAATTTTTACCCCCAAAAAATATTTTAAGGCCTCAAACTGGCCCCTAATGGTTTCTAACCTCCATTCTCCAAATTGGGTCTCATCGCTAAAACTACTCCTGTAAGCTAATCTCTCTGGTTTTTCCACCCTGAAACTTCAAGATGGATGAAAAGAAATATAATGATCTGGTTCATATCATGGTTAATAATAATAATAAGTACATCCATATATGTGTGATTACAAGATAGATTTCATTATTTCATTATTGGATTTACATCTATACTTTAGAAAAAAATCCATGTGACATATTTCATTATTTCAATATAGCCCCAAGGGTTAGCTCAATTGATCGAGTTCCCATCATTAAAAGCAACTTGCTTATTGGAGGTCACAGGGTCAATTCTCCTTGATGCCCTTAGGGTTATGCTCTGCTAATGAGATGAAGGGATGTGATTCCTTTGGTTGAATCTACACAGATATTTCCATGGATGTAGTGGCCACCGATATTCGATGTACATGAACCACAATAAAAAAAAATCATTATGATTTTTTTTCGAAGAAAAAAACCATAATTTCGTTTATAGATTAAACAAAATTACATTTTGTATAAACACATCCAAGTGTGCATTCATGAACGATCTACCCAAATCCTTTCAAGTGGATAAGAATAAGAAAAAATAAGATACTGTCCAACAAAATAACTCTTATATACATCATTCGACCATAGGGTTCAACAAAAATAGTTCAATAGTAAGAGGGCGAGATAAGCCCACATACAGTCTATCAAAATAACAAAATGAAATATCATCCTATGAGGTTTTTGACAACAATGCCCTATAATAAACTGGACATCATCATATGATATGAAAAGTAAAAAGTAATGACGGGAGCCAAGGATTATATCTGAGAGAAATGTTCATCCATATATGAATGATGGAAGAAACATAAAGGTTCACCATTTAGAAATAAATCAATGGTTCATAACCCCTAATCAAGATGAAGGCCTTCCTTAGAAAGTCTATCTTCTTCCTTGTTCTGCTCCCTATAAATTTGAGTGCAAGAAAATGTTGCATAAGTAAAATTAATCCTCAGCAAATCCTCCATAATGTCTAAAAGGTGTAAATTGTTACATTGTTGAATCTCATTAACCCAATTAACGACCAAAAAAGAGTCACTAAAAACTTGTAGTTGATCACATCCCTTTTCACAAGAAAAATCCAATAAAGAAAGACAAGATAACAATCATTCAAATTCTTTGTTCTCCTCCCAAGACCCATGTTAAATTTGAAGTAACGTTGTTCAAATAAATCTAGGATGAAACCACCACTGTTCATGAGTTCTTCCCCTTGCTCAACCCCATCAAAGTAACCCTATGGGCGCGATTTGTTAGGTTCCTCCAAGAATGCAACATGTATACCATATTTTATAATGCAATTTTAAGTTATGATTGTTTTAGACATCTACACCAAATTATATGATTCATTCAAATGCAAAATGTACCATACATGCAATCATGACAATGTACCATATAAAATGCACAATTATAAGAATCATCATGAAAAATGTACATAAACTCCAAAACTAGAATGTATTAAATCATAATAAAGAGTTCTATTTAAAATATGTCCACAATTTATATCATTATAAAAGTAAATATATATAATAAAAAGTTGTCAAATAAAAATATGCATAAAAGAGATCAATTCATAATAAAGAGTTTTACTTTAAATATGTCCAAAATTTATATCATGATAAAAGTAAATATAATATAAAACGATCCTCCTCCACATTGTCATCCTCCTCCACTTATTTGGCTGCCCCAAGATGGTTCTTTCTTATGTCATTTTGAATGCAATCATCCCACAACCTCTCCCAATCGGGAAGGTTTTCCCATGCAACAATGCCATCCACAAAATTCTCCCAAGTCATGGGAAGATCATTGAAAGCAATTCTCACCAATTCAGTGGGTGCAATGATCTCACCTACGGCTACCAACTCATCTCTCACTGAAGTGATCTTTGTGAGGTATGATGTAGCACTGTCAGTCTTAGCCATTTTAATGACCTTCAGTTTGCCCTTTAGGACCATTTTTCTATTTTCATTTGAGCTCTGGTAAAGACTGGTCAAAGCTGTCCACATTTCATGTGCATAAGTCTTTCCTCTCACATGAGGAATGACATGGTCTTTGATTTCTTCCAGAATCAGTATTTTTGTCTTAGCATTCTTTTTGTTAAACTCTTCCAACTGTACAGGGTTAGCAAGTACTGCTACTGGTGGCATTTTACCATAATGCCCCAGACTTCTGCTTCCTCAAAGATGCTTTGGATTCTCTCCTTCCATGCACTGTAGTTGTTCTGTCCATCCAACCTGTCTTCAACTCTCAAACCCAAAGACATGTTTCACTGTCCTATCAAACTGAAATTTTCAAATCTGTGGTAAAGGTTTTTGTTTTCTGTGTAAAAATCAACTTGCTGTAAATTTCACTTTGCTGTCCCAAACAACACTTTTCAGGCAACCAAGCTCTGATACCATGAAGAAATTTAAACCCCCATTCCGGTTATTAGTTTTCCTTATCACTCCATGCATTTAGTTTTAAATCCAGGCATGATAAGAATTCTAAAATCTGGAAACGATAATATTTTTTTTCTGAAAACACAAATTTAGAGATTTCACAACTGTTGAAATTGCAGAAATAAAACACAACAAAATTATGACAGCCACACACAGAAAATAACACTGATTTTTGGTCAATGTGACCCTAGAAAAACCCCCTAAAACTCTTGGGGAAAACCAGTTTGAGAGCTCTTCTTTATTTCTGAAAATGCTTTTATAGAGAAACTGAAATAAACAGTAAAAATTTCAGCAACCACAAATTTCAACTTATCTTGATTTCCGTGCTTGAACTCCACCTCGAAAATCATGCCAATCAGCAAACAACCAAAACATAAATTTTTACAACAATAAAACAACATTAAATGTTGTACGTCTAGCCTCGAAAAATGTGCCCAGAACTTGCTGTCCCTCTTCCTCAATTTTTGTGCCTTTCTCTTGCTGTATGATTTTTCCTTGGGATGCGTGCCAATAAATGCTATTGCCTAGATTTACTAAAATGTCTTCTTGCTGCTCTCCTTCACTTCCTCAATGCTCTGAAATTTTCTCCTTGCTCTCTCTTCTCTTTCTCTCAAATGCTCATGAAAAAATGAATTGATCTTTTCCTCTTCTCTTCTCCTTTTATTCTTTAAATGACCTTTTGAGTTACCCTAAGATCTAATGGTTGAGATTCATTTAGATCTAGGGATGAGAATAAATGTGCATTTAATTCTCACTTTCTATTTTTTAACTCACACACTTAAATAAAGACCCACTTAGCCTTTTATTTCCATAGTCACTTTTTCACTTTCTAATTTTTCATTCACTTTGATAAAGTCACCTTTAAATTAGAATGTAACTTTACCACTTATAAAGTCACTTTTAAATTAGAATATAACTTTACCACCTATAAAGTCACTTTTAAATTAGAATGTAACTTTACCACTTATAAATTAAATTGACATTACCACTTATAAATTCACTTTAGGAAAAAAGTAAAAAATAAATTTGGACACTTTTCCCTAGGCCAAAGCTCAAAGCCTTAGGGAACCACTTGTCCTCTAGTACCCAAATTTTAACAATCCTTCCCAAACATCTCTAACAATGAGGTCATCGCTACCCACATAGTTTCATAGTTTAGCTACGCATATTACTGTGATGAATTTCATTTACAAGTGCTTTGTAATTATCCCTTTCGTGGGATTGCTTGAAATCCTTGACATATTTGTCTTACCTTATAAATGGTAAGAAATGAAATAATTCTTCAGATAGAAATAATTCTTCACTTCCCAAGACAACATTTTGACAAGATTTGAAAATATTCCCCATGAGGATGGACTACACACTTTATTTGCAGTTAATTATGTTATGTTGTTCCCTAGCTACCATCCTAAGAGGATTTAAATCAACTATATGAATAAATATACAATATTTTTGTCAACAAAAGCAATAGTTCTGAATTTAGCTTCCAGCATCCCATCTTAGCGACTCTACAAAGCCTTAGCATACTGATGTCTCCTATCATGTTTTCATAATCCAACAAATTACCATGCTTAGTTATGAAACTTTCAAAGTGGTGCACACTCTTGTCAAGTTGTAAATTCTTCATACCAGGTATCAATGTTGAAGCCTTTGCAAAATATTTTATTGTGAAATCCCTTTGGATTATTTTGCTTACATGAGGATGGCACACCTTAACCGCTATAGTGATAGTATTTTCTTATATAGATAGTTTCTTCTTTAATACTTCCTAATGAACCCATGCAATGCTAACAAATGTCACTGGGTTATCTAAAAATCCGTCAAATATTTCTTCAATTGGAAAATTAAAAGCCTTACTCACAATGTTCCTTGTCTCCAAAAAATTATGCACCATGGCCTTGAAATGTATCTTGGCAGGTTCAATGCATATGTTTGCTAGAAATATATGTGGGTGAGTTCCTACACATTATCCCCACTTAATAAAGCTTGTAGGCTCAATTGTTAAAAAAAGGAGACCCAATCAAAGATAGTGAATCTGTATGTTTTCTTTTTCTACAACTGCCCCAATTACTATGGATGGTGAAAACAACATAAGCAAATAAAGTACCCTAAATACTAGTAGCAAACACTCAATGGCCATATTTATAAAACTTTGAAGCCTTGTCACAATAATCATTTCCTCCATAGAAGGCCCTGTCATGCAATCTATCTTTCCAATCAATTCCAAACCCCCAAAAGAAAGATGGAAATCTCATCAACCCTTGACCTCTATTGCCTACTCCTTCTTTCCTTAGATAGATATATGTTCCTTTGATATTTTCGATTTTTTATATGGAATTCAATAAAATTCCTTTTAGAATCATTTGAAGTTGAACTTGGTTTCACTGGCATCCTTAGTCTTTTATGCTTATCTTCATTGGAGGTTGATTCAGATGACGTGTTGCCTAATGTTGAAACCTTTCCTAGAAGGATCTTTTTATTCAAAAGGATAGATTATAATTGGGCTTCACATACCATAGAAACAAATAGAGGTAGGCACTTGGGAGGTTGAGATAGTGTACTTTTTGAATAAAACTAGTTATGTGCTTCCAAAGAACTCGACTACATGATATAAGCATGCTCATTGTATCATGGAATCCATTTACTATCTATAGGTTTCCTACAGGGCGAGTCATCAAACTGAGTAGTGTCATTAACTTCATCTCTACTATGTTAAACATGTTTTAATTTGATCTCCTCAATACTCGAGTTTAGTCTACTAAATCATAAAAACTAGTTGATGGTTGAGTGATTGTTTATTAGATCATTGTTTCTCTTCTCCTAGGTGTGAATTCCTCCTCAATGTCACTAACATCACTATATTTCACACTGAGAAGATATTCATTTTTTTTTTTTATAATCAATTTTTACTCTTTTCCCTTCTAATGCGTTTAGACCATACAATAGATGTTGTATTGTCACTACTAATTCTATTTGAAGGTTGTTGATAAGGTTCCATCTTGCTCCTCCTTTTTACATGGAATTCATAGCTATTGTGAGCCTATCCTCTTCCCTTCTCATTTAAGGTGGGGTAATTATTAAAAAAATTCCATTCCATTTTTTCCATCGCTGACCCATGTTCAATTATTGGAAAAAAATAATGAACTTCGAAAAACATCTATTATGAGGCTATCTACATAAAATTTGCAAATTTCTTGAATATGAAACTAAATATTTGGGGCTTTCTCATAAATTCACAAACATATATTTGATCACCACAAAATAGGTTGATAATGATCTAGAAATAAACTATTACATAAACTAAACTAGTGAAGACTACCACCTCAACTGGTAATGTAGATCCATCCAATTCATTTGTAGCATATAACATTGAACTTTCACACTAGGTGTTTATGGAGTGGTCTCCATCATAATATCAAAATTTTGTGCAATTATTGTGTTATCTATATGTCCAACCACCTCACAATCTAATGTAATATCATTTCTTGAAGTAGTTTCTATTAGCAATATTATCATTAATTGGAAGCAAACATGAAAAATTCTTAGAATATTTTTCATAAAAATATTTCTTTTTTACATGTTAGTTAAATCATCCAAACCCAACATTCACAAAATCTCTGTAGAAAAAGGGCACCTTGTGTATCTATTGATAGTGTGCATCTTATATTGTGATCCCATAGATGAGATTTAATGAATGTTCTAGTCACAATTTTGAAAAAAGTCATTTATTTTTTGCATGGCATCGAATTGCAAATGGCTATCCTAGAGTTACAAAAATATTCCATTAAATTATATTATAAACCAAATCAAGCATATTATGAGTTACCTCAAAAATTACATTTGCATTTGAATAATTTTGTTGCTAACAAGTGAAAATGGAACAAAAAACCTTACACTTCCAAGTAAAAAAGAGACTCCCTAATGCTTGTGGAAATCTAGATAGTTACAAACAAATTCCATCCAAGCTTCAATATGATATTCATATGTTAATGTACCCAAGGCATGGACAAGGAAGGATTTAGAAAAAAAAACCAAATAACGAGAAAATAAATGTCCCAATATTTTTGATATTTTATTCATACAAGAGAATTGGAAACAATAATTCCCTATCTTCAACCCAACTCAAACTTGAAATCATGGTCAAAGGAGGCTCCAAAATCAATTTTCAATTCTAGGACTTATTTGTACATATCCATAGACTTGTGCCAATAAGTTTCATCTCGCCCAAAGGAATATATATTAATACAATTAAATGTTAACGAGCATTAGTTTTAGCATTAGGAAAAGTCTAGAAGTGACCAACATTATGGACAGGGGTCATGGTTCATATAAGCTGAATTGAAGGCTTAGCCCTGAGGCCTAGGCCGTGAAATCACATAACAGGTCTTTGTAACCGAGGGTGGAAACCCAAGCATGGAATGGATGGAAAAGATCTGCTTCAGAGATCAATGATCGAGAATGTAGTGGGGCCTCCCCAGATGACGTCAGTGAGGGGAGGGAGGACCCCCGCTTTAATCACAATTGTCGAATTGCTTGCAGGAGATTAATGGGTGAGAGATCATCGGGGCTTCTTCCCTATGAAGTTAGCAAGGAGGGAGGTTGTCCTACTAGGATCAACGTTTTTGGATGGGTGTTGAGCGAATAGAAGATTAATAGGGCACCATCGGATCACATGACTAGAACTCCAAACAAAAGTATGAGCGCAGGGTTTGGATATATATATATATATATATATATTTTTAAATTGGTATCGATGTCGGTATTCTGACGCAGATTCCAATGGCAGAGGATGTCGTTAATATGGAATATTCATTGAAAAAATCTAGCCATAGGCATCGATCTTGCAACAGAGGTTCCGACGACACAAGACATTGTTAGTATGGAAAATTTTCCAGAAAAATCTAGCCATAGACACCAGCCTTGCAATGGTGGTTCCGAAAACATAGAATGTCACCACTATGGAAAATTTGTAGGAAAAAATTTCGACATAGGAGTTGATCTTGCGATGAAGGTTCCGACAACAAATAACGGTTTTTGCAACAATTGTGATGGGTAACATCTCACAAAAAAATGCATTTTTCGCCTAATTTATAACAGGTATGTGGAATGATTTCAATGAATGTCACTACCTTGGATTACCAAGTTTTTTACGACGGTTAGCATCAGAATTCTGACAAAACTTGGAATGTCAAAATTTCGATTGTAGGCCATTCGACATTTATTGGAACCTTGATTTGTCATGAGAGAAACAAGAGGGGGTCAAAAGAGTGACCAAAGGCCATAAAAAATTTAGTGAATTTATAGTAGTGAACCCATATGAACCATGGGAGAATCCCTGTGAATGAACTCAAGGGAAAGAGTAAGTCACTATGGTGCTTACTACAAGGAACAACTGATAAGTATCCCTTGTGCTTGTTGTAGTTACAATTGATAAATCAACTTGGTGCTTCTTGTTACAAAGTAGTTGATAAACCACCTAGACAGTGAGATCCATCCTCTTAGTGTTTAACCAAGCTTTTGGTGTGAATTCCTTGTGCAAGAATTTCTCATACACTGGATCTAGCCTAAGGGAAATCAACTGTAAGAAAGTTACAATATAGCTAGCCTATGGTTGGGCGGAGAGTGGAAGTCCCTCCTTCAGTTTTCAACCAATTTAAGATACACAAATAAGTATATTACATCTATATATTTGAATCATGAACCGTGATATTGAATGTTATGCCATATGACTAATATGATATATTATGTGTCCATGATTTTTGATGAATGTTTAGGTTGTGTTATTCAATATTTAGTTCAATATTAATATGACAAACTATTTTTATGCTATCTTATTTGAGAACGACGACTTATGCATATATTAGCTCAACCCTGTTTGATAGATGGACTGTAACTCTTGTTGTGTAGTTATGATAACTTGTGTGCTCATGTTTAGTTAATTGATAATCATGGCCCTATGAACGAGTTTAACTAGATTACAAGTTGCAAAACAAAATGATGATGGTTTATTAAAGGTTTCATTGAATTGATGAAATGACCAGGGTAATTGAAATAACATGTTTCTACGTAAAATATCATGAATTATGCACATGGGATTAATTAATAATCCCTTTTTATCAATGTTTAGTCCATGATTTAACAACTTCTGGCCTAAGGAGATACTAGCCCAAGGAGATATGGTACTGGGGTATGTGATCTCAGGGAACATGATATCGAGTAGATAGTAGAAGGGGGGAAGTGTTACAAGCCTAGAGAAAGGTAGTACCAAAAACATGATATCGGGTGAAGTGGTTGCAAGGGATATCGGCCCATGGGAAGGGAGTACTAGGGAATCATGATACTGGGGAGTAAAGCATGTGACGATTGGTATGACGTATGTGCCATGTGGACCCCCACCTGGTATTGGTGTGGAACCATGTAGGTGACACATAGAATTCCCTTGATGACATGTCCCTCTTAATGGGATAAAGCTACGAGGGACATAACTTTCTAATCACGACTTAGATTGAGATAAAATTTATATCACTAGAAATATTTAAGGAGTTTAATGATATCGTGGAATTAATTTTAGAATTTGAATAATTTGAGGAAAATAGGTTGTTGTAAACCTATATTAATAACAAACCTTGGATATCGGGTCAAAAAGGGTAGCACTCCCATAACCCGAGATGCCATAAGGGGGTGGGAGATGTTACATAGTATTACCAAAGCAAGATGGTAACACTCCCACAATTATAGATGATTTAAGGGGTTGGGAGGTGCTACAAATTGGTATTAGGGAACAATTTCAACACTAAACTTGAAGGGACTCATACACAAAGTAGAATTCAATTTTATATGGATGAGTAAATTAAATTGTTATATGAATCCTAAAATAAACAAGTAGCTGATGTGATTGCAGCTAACCAAGATAGACTTCTTATTTCTCCTATTGATTTATGGAAATATGTAACTAACATGGGTTTTGGTTCTGTGAATATCTTCAAGTATGCATTCTTGGTGTTGACATGCCAAGGCTATAATTAATATGTTTATGCTTGATTTAGCTAATAATTTCGTTTGCGTGAAAACACATAAGAAGACACAATCTACAACATAAAATAAAAGAATGAGAAACACAATGGTACAATAAAACATTGATAGAACCCATCCTAACTAGGAAGAAGATTCAATTGGAAATAGGTCAGAAGAAAATACCATTGATTAGATGGATACCCTCATAAGCTTGAGAATTGAAATGAGGAGCTACAAGGATGACAATGAAAATATTTTCAGAGTGCAAGAAAGGAAAGTTGAGGTGAATGAAGTGAAATTGAAAAACTTGTCAGATATGCAAAGATAAAAGAAACATGAACCTAGTGCTGGTTATTTGGACAGACATAAATCCAGGCAAAGCCCATCTGGAATCTAGAAGCATGGATTATTAACCAATACAACGTAAGGTAGAAATTCCAAGAAGAGGCATAGGCAAATGAGTGAAGACATGGTGAAAGTAGGAACTGCACTTAGCATTCTAGAAAGAAAAATAAATAGCCATGACCAACTATCCATTGTTAGAACTAGGGTAGGAAGACACCACTAGCAAAATAAGAGTGAGAAAAACACAATGCTGGAAGAATTCAAGAAATAAAAGCCCCCTATCTTTGATGAAGAGATTAAGAAGATTGAAGAACAAAAGCTTGGATTTTGGGCTTAAAGAAGTACTTCAGAGTCCATGATAATTCTGAAAATATCAAGGCTAGGGTAGTCATTTTTAACTTTAAAGGAAAAGCTAACATATGGTGGAAATATCTTAGAAATTTCAAAGACATAAGAGAAAAGGAACTAACTTGGAAAATATTTGAGAAATGTTTCCAGGAAAAGTACCTGCCTGAAAGGTTCTATGATAATAAATCAAAGAGTTTAATGAGCTTAAACTGGGATAACTCACTTTGGATGCCTACACTAACAGATTTTTGGAACTGCTATTAAGGTGTGTTCCCTACATCAAGGATGGGAAGATGAATATTCAGAGATATATCAATGGTTTACTAAAGTCCTACCAAGATAAGCTTGAAATTTATGAACCAAAGAAACTAGAATACACTATTAGGAAGGCCAAGTATTGATATGACCAGTCCTAGAATAAAATCAAATTTCAAACAAATTGGGAGAAGAAATAAAAAAATAGCTTTAAAAGCAAATGACCACAATCCTCATGATACAAGGAACTGAGGAAAAATGTCACGTTCAATACACCTGCTAAAGGTGAGTTCCAATGCAACTTCCCTGCTACGAATAGAGATCATCCTATAGAATCAAGAAGAGAAAATGCAGTGAACCTAGGAGGAGGTCAGTACAGTGTTAGGGATGTGGCAAGGATCACATGTTAGAATAATTCTCTCATAAACAATAGAGTAGCAAGAAGTTTTACAATTTCCAAGTGGAAACAATAGTGAATGATGTGTCTCAAAGTATATCTTGGATTATGCAACATTGGACAACAAACAAGTAGATCATCAATCCTTGATGATCAAAATGGAAGGTATGGTTGCCAACTATCTTGTTTGAATATTAATTAATCTGGTTTCTAACTTAATTTATGTTAACCCCAAAATTACAAAGGCATGTCCCTTGCAAAGGAAAACACATGCCAAATCATGGTTGGTTTAGCTAGCCACAAGAGTAAAAAAGAGAGTGATTGATTTGGTGGAGTCATACCACCCGGAAATAAGTGACATTCCCACAACATCTGTGCTTAATCACATCACCAATCTAAAAAAAAAGAAAGCTACATCACCAATCTCACCAAGAAAGACGAGGAGCTAAACAATTAAAAACTAAGAAAATTATAGGTCCAATAGACCAATTTGGTCTCAGTGGACGTTAACCACTATCATCATCATCAATATTTTTCCATTGGGTTCATATGATGTCTTGATCGACATGCATTAGATTGTAGCCCACATGACCAAATTTAATTGTTATGGTAAATCATTGGAACACCACTACAATGAAGGAGACAAAAAAGTGTTATAGGGAATAACAAAGCTTGTTTCAATAAGGAAAATTTAAGTAGTTCAAGTGAAGAAATTGTTGAATTCTTTCTTATTTTCAAATATTAGTAAATATTATTTCCTTAATTATACACTTGAAAAATTCTCAACCTTAATTTTATTTTTATGATTGAGTAAACATTATTAGATTGATATAAGATATATGAGATATTTATTGTTTGATGTCTGATTACAATTGAGGGCCCTGATATATATATACATGGTCGGGGTGTCTTTTCATTAATGTAATTAATTATTAGTTTATTTAGAATTTATATATTATATTATATATAATATACAATATATGCGAATATATATTTTTGGTAACATAATTTAATATATATATGACATTGTTGTCAGGAAGGGAGTACCTTCCGCTGTTATAGAAAACATCAACACTCCCTCTTAGCGAGGAAGGTATTCTTCCATGACGTTCTCCTCTAAAAATCCCAATCACACCCAACCACTTCACATGGTATTGGTAGGACTACTACAATAATCTCAAGGTTATGCTGCAAGTATCTATGATGTTTCTTCTCTCCTAGTAGTCTCAATCACAACTAGCCACTTCACATGGTGTAGGCAAGACTTGTACCAGACTACTTATTACTCCCTCAGTCACTTCACATGACTAATCTTGGAAACCCTTGGCCAGAGGGAGAGTATATACCCGTTGTAGGAGAAACATCACAACTCCCTCTCAATGAGAGTGGACATTATGCATCACGCCAAGCTTGTTTATGAAGTATTCAAACCTCACCTTAGACAAAGGTTTGGTGAGAATGTCTTTTTTTTACTCATCTGTGGATATGCACCAGAGTTCCACCACTCCTCTTTGTACCATGTATCAAATGAAATGGTATTTGATCTCTATATTCTTTGACTTTTTGTGAAAGACTAAATTATTTGAAAGCTTCACAAAACTTTGGTTATCACAATATATGAAAGTTGGCTCTAACTCTAGATCAAATAACCTTAAGAGCAATTTACAAAGCCACGCTGCTTCATGGTTCACATCACTGGATACTATATATTCTACCTCTATTGTACTATGTGTCACTAAAAACTATTTTTTGCTAAAACATGAGATCATACCTAATCCCAAAATGAAGCAACATCCTGATGTGGTTTTCGTTTCTACTTTAGTCCTCACCCATTCAAAGTCTGTATAACCTTGCAACTTTACTTCACCATTTGAGACATATATGAGTCCATATCCAATTGTACCATGTAGGTACCTCAATACATGCTTTGTTGCTACCAAATGCACATGTCTAGGCTTAGCCATGTACTGACTCAATGTGTTCACTGCAAAGCATATATCCATCTAGGTATTAACCAGGTACATCAAGGATTTGATAAACTATTTGTATATTGTGGTATCAACCAAATACGAAGAAGAATCACTCAAGAACTTCAAATTTGTAACCGTAGGTGTGGCCATGGACTTGTAGTCCATCATCCTGAATCGCTGTAGGATCTTAACTATATACTTCCCTTAGTTAAGAAATATATCATTTGGTCTTTGCCACACTTCTAATCCCAAGAATAATGCATTAAACCCAAATACTTCATTTCAAACTCTAAAATTAGCTCCCTCTTGCACCATATATGAGATTCTCATCCCCTGTAAGAAACATGTCATCTATATATAGTACCCATATCAAGGGGAAACCATCTTTAAATTTTTAGTAAAGGTTGGGATATGTATTTACTCTTCGTAAAACCCAATCCTATCAAATAAATGTCTTTCTTGATATACCATGTTAGGTCCCTATACTACTAGTGTAACCCATTATTGTTATTAGTACCACCCCCTTATTATATTATTGTGCCCATGTAGTCCCCATAGAAGCCCACTATTGTTATTATTGTACCCTTACATTATTATTGTTATGTCGGCTCTGATTATATTATAACCCCTTAGAATACTATATATAGAAATGAGGTCTTGTCATTTGTATCATCCAAGAGTTATTCATTTGTATAATGTAAAGGAGTTTGTCCCCTCGAAGAGACTGAATCCTAAGGCATTTATCTTTCTTTTCTATCTTTTTGTGAGCTGGTTTCATAACATTTGGTATTAGAGCTTTGTATTCTAGGGTTTTGCTGCTCCAAACAAGTCATCATGGAATTTTCGCTATAATGTTTTCGCTACGAAGTTTCAGAAGCTAAAAAAAATAAAATCCATTTGAGACGAAATCAGTCTGCACCTTGGGTCCAAATTCCAGATATTTTATTGCTACATTTTCAGAGATATGATCTCAAGTTAGGGTTTTTGCAAGCTCCAAAATTTCAGCTCAAACAGGGCGTCGTGGAAGTTTCACTATAATTGTTTTTCTACGAAGATTAAGATTCTGAAATTAAAAACCAATGGATCTGAACTCTTGCTAAAGTTCGGGTTCGAATTTCAGCCCTTGTTTCACTATATTTGCGAAGATACAGTCCAAGACATTTAGGGTTTCTGTAGGCTCCCAAATTACATCCCAAACAGGTGACCTGGGGAAAATCATCGTAACTGTCTCTCTGAGCATCAGATAGAAATTTCGTAAGAAGTTGCAGAAAGAGGATGGACTATAGTTTTCTGTATATGTTTTTCAAATCTGAAGGTCAAAACAGTGACATGTGGCACTTCATACAAGTTCACTCTTCTGAAAAGGTATATAATCAGGTCATCTTGGGAGATTATGCATAACTCTTTCTTGGAGAATCCAATTTCGATCAGACTGGTTACATTGGAAAGAGGACTGAAAGGGCTACTAGAGGTCGTGATTTCAGAACTAGAAGATAAGAAATTACAGAGTTGCAGTCATTTCAAGATTGAGCTCCTAAAATCAAGAAAATGCGATATGAGGAAGTTTGATGGCAAGGATTCGGTAAATTGGATACTATAGATGGAGCAATATTTTGATCTACATGAGGTGAAATTGTTACAAAAGGTACATATTTCATCTTCTTATTTAGAATCGAATCAATTTTTATGGTATAAAGGGATTTGTTCTTGTAAACCACTTGTTATGTGGTCAATTTTCCCGGAGGAAATGATAACACATTATGAGGATACAAAGAGAAACACCTTCTTTAGCCAATTGATAAATCTCAAACAAAACTGTTCAATGGCAGAGCACATTGAGGACTTTCAAAAATTGAATATAAGGGAAAATGATATTCTAGAGAAGCATAGGATTGATGTCTCCATAGGGACTTTAAAATATAACATTTAACATGAGGCTTGTCTTTGGGAACCTGTTTCATTGTAGAAGGCATTCAGGTTGGCAAGAAAAGTGGAAATCAAAATTATGGCAACAAGGAATTCTACCTCTCAAAAATATAAAGATGGAAGTGTTGTTTTTCCTAGCCTTTCGCAACCTACAAGGTTGACACCACAACAATTGGAAGAAAAAATAGCAAAAGGACTTTGCTACAATTGTGATAATAAATACATTAAAGGTCATAAGTGTGTTGAGAATAAATTATTTTACATTTATTGTGAAGAGGAGGAAGAAAAGGATCAAGAAACATCAAAATAAGAGGATATACACCAAGAACCAACCCCAGATAAAGAAGAAGTGAATCCGACCATATCTTGTAAAGCATTGGCAAGAATTACCACTACTCAAACTCTCAAGATAGAAGGACATATCAAGAAGAAAAAGGTTCAAGAAGTGAAAGATCACATCGAGAAAGAAGAAATGAATCCGACCAGATATTGTAATGCATTAGCCTGAATTACCACTCCTCAAACTATCAAGGTAGAAGGACATATCAAGAAGAATTTTTTTTAAGAAGTGAAAGATCACATCGAGCATCAAGAAATGAATCTAGCCATATCTTGTAATGCATTGGAAGAAATTACCACTCCTCAAACTCTCAATATAGAATCACATATCAAGAAGAAAAAGATTCAAGCAATGAAAGATCACATCGAGCATCAACAACAAGTTCTCCATCTTTTAAAGGATAACGCCACTTTGGTGCAGAATTTAATGAAACAATAGGAAAATCAACATCACAATGAAATAAGTTTTGATGTAGGCGATTGGGTATTTTTACAGCTACATCTCAAGCAAGCTATTTATGAGAAGAAAATGTGGGCAATACTACATGCACTTAAGAAATGGCGACCTTACCTAAGGAGAAGACACTTCAAGGTAAAAATGGATCATGATAGCCTTAAATACTTTTTAGAACAAAGATTATATTTAGAAGAACATAAAAGATGGGTCACAAATATGTTGGGTTATGTCTTTGAAATCATCTACAAAAAAGGGAAGAAAAATGTTGTTGCAGATGCACTCTCAAGAAATGATGAGGATGTGGAAGCATTGTTTTGACCTATTTCTATTATCCAACTAGGTTGGATAAATGAAGCAAGGGATGAATGGAAGAAGGATGAAGAAGTGTGGCCACTCATTCAAAAGTTGCAGAACATCTCAGTTCAAACAAAATTGCCAGAACTTGACGAGGAAGGAAAAATCATATTGGAACCTGGAGCAGCCACAGAAACAAGAACTCGATAGTTATGAAATCAATCAATTTCAGAGTATCTCAGCAAGTGGAAGAACTTACCTGCTAAAGATTCCAACCATATATATAGAAAGGAGGTCTTTCCATTTGTATAATCCAAGAATTGTTCATTTGTGTAATGTAAAGGAGGCTTCCCCCTCGAAGAAGCTGAATTCTAAGGTGTTTATCTTTATTTTCTATCTTTTTGTGAGCTAGTTTCATAACATACCATGCCCTGGGTTCCTGCTTAATACCATACAAATCTTTCTTCAATTTAGAAACATGGGACTCCTTCCCATGGATAAAAAAACCTTGTGGCTGCTCTATGTACACATCTTCTTCAATTACACCATATTTACATCCATATGGTGTAATTTCCAATCCATAACAGAAGCAATAGAGATGATAGATCTAATACATGTGTACTTGGCTACTAGGGCAAATGTTTCATTGTAATATTTTCCCTCTTTCTGGGAGAATCCTCTAGCCACAAATCTAGCCTTGCACTTTTCTATGTTGCCATCTATAACATGCTTGATCTTGTAGATCCATTTTTAAGTCACCACCAACTTCCATTCTAGTCTTGGAACCACGTCCCACACATAATTTTTCATGATGGATTCCATCACAACATCCTTCCACCCTTGTTAGTTTGTGTCTTCCTTATAATTGGAAGGTTATGAATTAATGGTCTTACTCATTAGGACCACATAGCTGGAAAGTTTGTGTGGTTTCTTGCTCTCTCTGAAGGAGCCTCTAGGAGTTGCATGTTTTTCTACTTCCTACAATGTGTTTTGAAGCCATACTGGTCTCTTCATGATGACTATAACCTCTTTGGGTGGATCTACCAGTATCTCTGGCACTACTATCTCATCCTGATCATATGGGATATGTTCTTCCGGAGGAGATTCAATCATCATTGTATCCTTGGGAGCATCTTTCTCCTCTTTGTCCTTGTCCATGAGATACTTTCTATATTTCCTAAAAGTTGCTTCTTCATCAAAGGCAACATATCTGTTAGCCTCAACATTTCTCTGTTTGGAGATGTATATTGTATAAACTTTTAAAGTCTCTCACTGTATCCAACGAAGGTTCCAAAAATTTCCTGAAGACTCTAACTTTGTTCTCTTTTCCTTGGGAACATGTATGTACACTAGACAACCAAATATCCTCAAGTGGATGACTTCTAGTTTATTCTTGGTGAATACTTCTTTTGGTGCCTTGTTCACAAATATCTTATGAGGACTTCTATTCTTAACATATACAATTATTTTTGATGCTTTTGCCCATAGATACATGGGTAAGTTCTGGTCATGGATAATTGCTTTAGTTTCTTCAACAATTGATCTATTCTTTCTCTCTAAAACCCCATTTTGTTTGGGGTTGTCAACTCCCTCTTAATCATTGTTTCTCTAAAAAAGTCTTTGAACTCATTTGAGGTGTATTCACCTCCATTATCTGACCTCAAAAATTTATTCTTCAAGAGAGATTTATACTAAAGCCTTGAACTATTCAAACTTATTGAAAACTTCATCTTTTTCTTTCATGAAATAGATCCATGTTTTCCATGAGAAATCGTCAATAAAAGTGACAAAATATAAAAAATTACTTAGATATGGTACACTCATTTGTCCACATACATCTGAATCTATATTGTCCAAGATTCCAACAAATTCATATTTGGTCTCTAAGTCTCAAATTTGATTTTCCTCTTCAAACTCTTGAAGATTTGAGGAATATTTGAGATCATTGATCAAGCACGTTTCATGGAGAAGGATCACCAAGGTTTTCATAAGTGTCTCCTATAAAATATTTTAGAAAATTGTGAGAGGATATGAAGAGATGTTACTTGCTATATGTTAACATATGGTTGTAACCACATGAAATATTTGTGGATCTAGGAGAGATATGTGGATATGCATTTATTAATTAGTTATCTTAGTTTTCGTATAAATAAGAGTGGCTTCTCCATTCAAAGGGGTGTTAAGTTTTGAATAGATTTGCTTTTAAGTTCAATAGATTAAATGTACCTCCAAGTCCAATAGATTAGATTTTTTTTCAAGTTCAATAGATCAGATTTTTTTTCAAAGTTCGATAGACTAGTTTCATTTCCAAGTCCAATAGAATATGATTTCTCTTTATGTTCAATAGAATAGAATTTCAAAAGCTTTCATAATATAAATTTAGAATGACTTGTTTCAATTCAAACATTACTTTTCAAGTTCTAAATTTAATGCTTTAATAAGTATAGTCTTTGAGAAAGAACATGTGTGTGTGCTCATTTAGATATTTTCGTTAATAGGTTTCATTTCAGTCTTTCAATCATTTCCATAGGTTAATTTCTGTTTTGATTGAGAGTTATTTCCGTGCATATATTGTGCATGTGTACTTCACAAGTATATGAAAGTAAATTCCTTGCATATATATTGTGCAAGTGTATTTCAAAAGTGTACAAATCTGGATTGACATTTAATACTATGTAATTTAACCAATAATTAAATTACCCAACATTTTTGGCGTCTTTGTTGGGGAAGTATACATAGGCATTAGCTTTCAATCTAGAACATATTTTATTTTACACAACTCTATTTAGGAGAACCGGTAAGATGAGAGGTAAGAACCTGCACATCATGATTGTGGGGTTCTTCCTAATCAAAGTTGTTGTAATTGCATCTCATTTTTTGCTGCATTTGTTTTTATATGCATAGTTAAAATTCATGTAAAAAATCATTTAGGATGCATAAATTTCAACCAACTCTGGGTATTGTAAGAGCTCCATGTACTAATCCATGTGTTAGATAGAGATATCATCAACGTGAAGAAGATCTAGAGGAGACCAAAGAATCATGGACCACATTTGATGGAGAGCAACCATTAGAACCTGAGATAGATGAATTTCTGTTATGCTTATCATTAGATCTTTTATGCATCCAAGAGATCGAACATCCCATAGTAGAAGATATGAATGACATGGAAGAAGAAGACAAATATAATGATCCAGGTGAGCAAGTGAACCAAGGGTATCGTAGATATATTGAGCTTTGGTTCTAGACAATCATTAAGCTGGAGCACCACTCTCTTCCTCAATAGTTCTTGGCATCATCTCAATCAAAGCAATTAGTCTCTCATATACTAGTATATATCAAAGCATATCTTTCAAACCTATATATGAGTTTACTTATTATCTTGTTACACACATGGATCCATTGGAAGTATTCATATACTTGACAAAAGCTTTTCTTTTTCAAAATAGAGTATGATAGAATAAAGAAATAAAACCAAGCTTGGTGATGTTTTTGAAGTTTTTGTTTTGAAGTTGGATTTCATTTTTTTTCTGGGAAATTATGATTTGGTGGTGCAGTAAAAGCCGCATTGTTCACTAATTATTGGTAGGAAGATCTACAAGAAATGTGACATTTGTGAAGGAGTAAAACAAGTAGAGTTTCATGAGCTAAAATTTGAGGTTTGAGATCAATTCTTCTTACTTCGCTTTTCAAATTTCAGATTTGTAATGCACTCTTTCCACACCTTGTTTTGACTTGGAATATTAAAAAAGAAAATTTGGATAAGTTAGCTTTCAAATTTCACAATAAAATTTATAGATATGAAAAAAATGACTAGAATATCTAAATTAACTATGCTTAAAAAATGCTTAAATTTTGATCTCTTACTTTCAATTAGATTTGTCTCAAATTAATAATATATATATAAATATAAAAGCCTAATTAGATATTCTAAAAAAATATATAAATATTCCTTTAAAAAAATTTTCCTTTTTAAAATTTTTTTTTTAAAATAAAAAATTAAAACATTAAAACAAAATCATTAAAAAAATACCCATATATATATACATATAATATATAAATAATAAATAAAAATAACAAAGTAGTAAAAAACTAAAAATACAACAATACAACAATATATAAAACAAGACGGGCTACAGGGCAGCTAGTCCCTGCCCCAGCCCGCAGCCCCCAGTAGCCTAGCCTATGACTCAGCTCCTAGTTGCTTACGCTGCGGAATAAGCCCCCAGCCTCATATGCTTCAGACTAAGCCCCCCAGACTCTTACGCTTCTGAATCTGCAATGTCTTCAGTAGTTGAAGTAGTACCCGAAGTAGTTTACCCAGCACCCGATGAATCTGCAGTTTATTCAGTTGTTTCAGCAGCACCTGAGTTTACCCAGCATATTTTGTAAGTTATATCATCGTATCCCTAAAATGGTTAAGCCTTCAGAGCCTGTAGCCATGGTAGCCTATGCAGCTACTTGAGAAGCAGAGCTTGCTCTACATCTCAAGGAGATAAAATCAACTAACTTGGGCACTATGTTCACTAGCAAAATGCAAATGCAAGTCACTATATGTAAATATTGATGTTATATTTTATACGTATACATGCAAGTTGTACATACTGTTGTTGGAATGTAACAAGTTTTGTAGTTAAGAAAAAAGGAATTAATGATTATAATCTTATTTGTTCAAAGATTACATGCTCTCGGCGACTTTGAAGAATTACATACTCACTGTGATTTAGAAATATAAATTGTTCGGAAATAATAGATTTAGGTGGCTATAGCGTGAATTTAATATTATGAACCATGCATCTGGGGATTAACAATTTAGTAGAAAGTGAATTGTTCTTTTTTTATGCGAGTAATGTTAACTCAAATGATCAAGATAAGGCGGTAATAGCTATAGCAAGAACTTATATTGTGAATTAGGAGTAGTAATAATACTTGAAGGGTCCGAATCTACTCATAAAAGAATTTATTCAAGGGTAAGGGCACTAGGCATAGGAATAAGCTACAAGTACTGAAATCAAGTGTCAGTAGGATAGTACGCAAAACATTTTATATTTCGAAATCATATAACATATAAATCACTCGCATGAGCGAAACGTGGCGTAGGAAAGCAATGCATCCATGACTCTTCCCTCCGCAGATCTTCGACAACTGTTGAAGGAAATGCATTGAAATCCAGATTGTACATACTGTTGTTGGAATGTAACAAGTTTTGTAGTTAAGAAAAAAGGAATTAATGATTATAATCTTATTTGTTCAAAGATTACATGCTCTCGGCGACTTTGAAGAATTACATACTCACTGTGATTTAGAAATATAAATTGTTTGGAAATAATAGATTTAACAATTTAGTAGAAAGTGAATTGTTCTTTTTTTATGCGAGTAATGTTAACTCAAATGATGAAGATAAGGCGGTAATAGCTGTAGCAAGAACTTATATTGTGAATCAGGAGTAGTAATAATACTTGAAGGGTCCGAATCTACTCATAAAAGAATTTATTCAAGGGTAAGGGCACTAGGCATAGGAATAAGCTACAAGTACTGAAATCAAGTGTCAGTAGCATAGTACGCAAAACATTTTATATTTGGAAATCATATAACATATAAATCACTCGCATGAGCGAAACGTGGCGCAGGAAAGAAATGCATCCATGACTCTTCCCTCAGCAGATCTTCGACAACTGTTGAAGGAAATGCATTGAAATCCAGAGGTTATAGTGGGGACTTGTGCTTGCCAGTTCGAAATTCAGTTGCAGAGGTTAGCCCCTTCCAGAAAGGAAATTCGACAAAGTCCCCAATATCAGTAATTCGACATCACTTATCTTCATTCGGGACTAATTCAGATTCAATGTCAGATCATCAACACGGCGATTCAGGCTTCGATGGTTAGTTCTTGCGCCGACATTGCGAAATCCATCTAGCATTCGTTGTGAATTGACATTCTGCCATTTCTCTGCTTTTCTTGTTGATATGCAAAGGTACTACTGCACATTTGTTTACCAGCTTATCGTTGTGGGTTGACATTCTACCATTTCTCTGCTTTTCTGGTTGACATGCAAAGTTACTACTGCAAATTATTGATGAATAGTAAACGCTATTTCAGTCATGGACGAACTCGGATGGTTATAGTACTGTTCTTATTCTTCGTGCTACTTTCCCTGCTGCTGGAAACTACAAGTAAAGATCTTGCTATCTTTCCCTGCTGCTGGATGCTATAACTAAGGATCTTGCTATTCATATCTCTCTCAAAACGGTTGCATTCTGATTACCATAAATCTGGAAATATGAATACAAAATAAATTAAAAATTTTGTTGATGAAGCAAAGATATAAATAGCAAAATTGAAATACTAGAACGAATGACAAACTTTTTATGAATAATGGAATGTTAGTATGATGAAAGGAAGTATATACTGCAGCGATTGAATAGCTCGAAAATTTGTAGTGCCATTTTCAGTGATTTAAAGTGAGCGCACATGTTTGCTTTTTGAATATATTTTTAAAATTTTTAATACTAAAAATTTTTAATACTAAATTTACGTTCAGAGTTTATGAACATATATACCATTCTATGGATTTTTTGCATTAAAGCACAGATTCATGTAATGGGTCCTAGAGTAGTTCAAAGCCATTTCTTGTTAAGAGAGAAGAAATAATTGAGGAGCAGAACCCATTGGCCGGGCTCGACGGCATTAGGGCAATGGCTCGAACCTTGAGTATACAAAGCTGGAATCTCTCTGAAGCGTGATATTCCGTAAATGCACATCCACACCGACTGTATGTGCTTGAACATTCCGTATTTTAATGGCTGCCATTTCTGCGCTGTTCCACAAACCCTCTCCTGAAATGGATTCCATATCTCCACATCATTTTCTGAACGTTAGTTTTGCAAGCCGTCCGTTCTCGCATCCCTATGCCTGTTGTAAATTCAGGTCGTAGTCTATCATATTCAGAGAATGGTATCGTCAAAGTGACAGTATGAAAACAACATTATATTACGATAACATTCACATAGTATTGCGAACCTTTTAATTTTATGATGCAATTAACGAAAATAGAAGAAGTTTAACAGTGGATTTGAAGCTTACCAGGACTGGCTCTCATGTTGACGAGCTATCGCAACAATAACAAGGCTACTCAAATTTTTAGCAGAAAATCCTGACTGCTACGACCGAGTTCTGAAAGGTATTAATTTCTTTGGTTCCTCTGTACTTCGCTGGATTAATCCAACTTATAAAGATATGTATCTATTTATAACCCACCTGAGTTTTGGTTGCACGCTGACTCACATAGCCTTCGGTAGCCATCTGCAATCACCAAGTATAAAGTATAAATCATTGCAAGTTTAAAAAAAATGGAGAACGTAGAGAAGGCAATGCAATCTGATGAATGTATGGAGAATGGTAGTTACAGAGAAACTAGTAACGGTGCCAGCAGAGTCGTCAGGAACGAGCTTAATCTGCATATGCTCTTGAAAGCAAACCCTGCACCTGAAAACACAGCAAAACACAGCAACATCAATGAAACTGCAGAAGGCACAAGCACAAGTAAAAGCAGCGTAACCCCAATTGGGGGAGAAGAAATGACTACCAGGCTGCACAACACTACAATGCTACCGAGAACACAGGGCCAGTGCATCATACGACCTACCAATCCCATCCTGAAGACTGAACTGTTCCTGAAGACTGAACTGAAGAGAACAGAAGAGAAATATAGCCAGAGGCAGAGAACATGCATGCAGACACCGATCTGTCGATTGCCAACATTGACACATATACGGCATGTGTCTCCTGGTTAATAGACCTGTCTCGTGGTTAATAGACCTAACCTACGCCATTTTCCCCGTAATGTTAATTCCCCGTAATTAACATTAAATGTTAGGGAATTAATGCTATCTTTGCGATAGCATTACTTCAGGGACGCAACACTGTTTTAATTAACCTAGCTGCTTTCTTAACAGTTTCCTAACTTTTCAGATCGCATACCTCGTACTGAGGCCAAATAAGATGAACGTTGATTTCATTGGTTAACAACATCGGGAAACATATTTTATGGCACCAAACTTTGGCTTAAGTTAAAATGTGTTTACATATGAACCTGGGTTACTGTGCCAAACTATTGCCCACCGACCAAAACCGATTGCTATAGTCCTTGCCAGGCTCGGAGGGCAGGGACTAATAAATACAAAAGAACACTAAAACAAAAACTAAATAATAAAAAAACTAAAAAAATAATAAAAAACAAATAATACAAAACATACCACAAAGCAAATAACATAAAACAAATATATACCAAAATCAAACACATAAAAACAAAACCCATAAAAATATAACAAATAAACCCAACGAATTAGCTTAAATTAACCCATGGAATATATATAAAAATAAAATGGGGTTGAATAAACCGAGATAAAACGTTGATTTTATTATATAGATAGTAAAATCAATACATAAGTTCCATTTGGATGCGTGATATGAATTGTATATTTTCACCCAAAATATCAATACCTCAAGAGAAAAGCTAAAATAGTTGATGTCCAAAGACAATACATATTCCATGTCTCCATAATAATACCAATAGCCAAAATAGAAAAGAAAGGAGTACATATATAAAAAAACATCCAAGATATAGTCCAAATATATGAGGAAACATGTGTCTATTGTGCAACCTACAGTGGACACAACACAAGAAACAAAAATAGTGGAAAAAACAATGGAGACAAAGGTAAGGGAAATGGCGTAAAACCTGCATCTATCGAGCATCTATCCACCTCTAGAGTGACATGAAACCCCTCTAGTGAGTCGAGGAGACCTTGCTTAGATAAAGAATCTTCAAAAATGTTGTGTTCTATATGTAAGTGTTGTATAGAGACACCCATTAGAGTGCCCTACAGGTTTTTGATGTGCCTCAGCCAACCCTATAGATGGGGATGTGAAATGTGTGAGGATTCCACGACATGATTGATGATGGCTTGGGAGTTTCGGTATATGTTGATGTTGTGGATGTATAGAAACTTTGCGAGCCAGAGCAACCCCCAAAGCGCCATAGCCTCTGCCTTCATGTTAGTCCCCTCTCTGCCCCTTAGTGGATCCTATATTGTGTGTTGATGTCCATGTAAGTCCAAATACCACATCCACATCTGCTACCTTGTTCTGCACCGTAAAAAAGGCCATCAGGGTATGAAATAAAAGGATCATTAGTCCTGTGAGGCACCATAGGTGGATGAGATAGTGGTCGTTGCAGTGGATCCATCGAAGTGTGTATGTTATCTATGATCCTGTCAACACTGAGATATTTGTGATAAAATATAATGTTGTTTCTAGCTTTCCAGATCTTCCAGAAAGTGAGCATTGGGATGGCTCGCCGATGCCTATTCTGGGTACTCCACCAAAGTAAGCATGCATCAATGGAACAATGGTCAATGTATGGAAAGGAGACGATGACAGACAAATCGTGCCAAATCTAAACTGCAGTAAGACATCTTAAGAGAATGTGGACATTGTCCTCCTCCTCCTGCCAGCAAAATACACAAATACAAGGTCCCAATAGACCCTTCTTCTTCAAGTTCTCCCATGTGAGTGTCTTGTTCTCCAAAACTAGCCAGGAGTACAAAATAATCTTGTGTGGGATCTGTACATTCCAAATCTTGGTGAACCAACAACAATTATGGTAGTTATGTGTTCCGCAACAGATGTAATTGTAAGTATCTACAACTAAGATGGAGCCCTTTTTAATAATACCATCCCACCCAATCTGATCTCCTAGATTAGATTTCTATATCCCAACATTTCAGATCTCAGCAACAATGTTTCTCCAGGCGTCACCCAAGTCCCCCCGCAGACCCATTTCTTCCAGCTCTTTCCATATCAACCTGTTGCCTGACCAAGTGTATATGGCGTGATCAAAATATATAATACCCCTTTTGTAAAGACAGTGGGTGAGTTTCGCAGTTAAATTCCAGTGGAGTTCGAAGCTAAGGATCTTGTCCCGCCCAATGATGATCTCCTTCTTGGATCCCTTGTTATAGCAGATCCTTTCAATGAGCCAGTGCTAAACTCTGTTGAGGTTGTTCTGTATAACAGATTCATATGCATTTTCCACCAGTTCCTGTTAGGCCCCTATACTACTAGTGTAACCCCTTATTGTTATTAGTACAACCCCCTTATTATATTGATGTACCCATGTAGTGCCCATATTGTTACTATTGTGCCCCATAGAAGCCCACTATTGTTATTATTGTGCCCTTACATTATTATTGTTATGTCGGCTCTGATTTTGTTATGAGCCCTTAGACTCCTATATATAGAAAGGAGGTCTTTTCATTTGTATCATCCAAGAATTGTTCATTTATGTAATGTAAAGGAGGTTTCCCCCTCGAAGAGGCTGAATTCTAAGGCGTTGATCTATCTTTTCTATCTTTTCTTGAGCTGGTTTCATAACAGTTCCTCTCTCAACTAGTGACAAATATTAATCTCCTTAAGATATTTTGTCTTGATGATCTCGCTCCAAATACATGTGCCAAGTAGTCCCCTCGATAGAGTTTTTGTGAGGAGTTCCCACTCAAATAAATTTATGTTCAGCATGCCTGAACCCTCCATAGCCTTGGGTCTAGTGATCTTGTCTAATTTAACCATATGGTATTTATGCTTTGTTTTAGTTCCAACCCAAATGTATCTAGCACTAACAAGGTTAATCTGTTTAATGATGGATGTAGGTATGCAGAAAAGGTGTGCCCAATATACGACCAACTGTTGTAGTACCGATTGTACAAGAATGACTCTGCCTCCAAGTGTAAGACACTTGTGTGCCCATCCTAATATCTTCTTGTGGAATCTATCAACGATCCATAGACAATCTTGGTTATGATATTTATTGGGCTTGATTTTGTATCCCAGATACTTCAAACCATCCCTAATCGGAATAACTCTTACCCCAAAAATGTTTGAAATATATGCAACATCCTCCTGCTTACCTTCCCCATATAAGATTTTCGACTTGTCCTTATCATGAAAAACCCAGATGCACTGCCAAACCTGTGAAAGATGTTATGAAGAGAAGTCCACATATATCTCGATATGATCCCAAATGTAAGTATATCATCAACAAAAAAGTTGTGTGAAACCCTTATATCCCACCCCATAGACAAAGGAAAATATTCACCCCTATGGCAAGCATGTTTAGTTATGTGGCTGAATCTGTCCAAGATCAATATACACAATAGAGGGGAGAGCGAGCACCCCTATCTCAGCTCGCGTTTGTCCCAAAGAAGCTAGTCAGGTATCCATTAATGAGGACAACGAATCTAACAGTTGTGACACATGCCATAATCCATTCAATGGATGGTGTGTGTAGTCCAATTTTGTGCAGCACAATCCGCAATAAGCCCCAATCAATGTTGTCATATGCCCGCTGAAAATCCACCTTCATGATTGCAGCTTCCAATTTCTTAATATGTATGCTGTGCATGCATTCCTGTGCCGTTGCAACTGCATCATGAATCAATCTATTTTATAGAAAGCTATATTGGTTCAAAGTGATGAATTTAGACATAGTGTTTTTAATACAGAGAGTAATGATTTTGGAGATCAATTTATATATCAGATTACAAAGTGAGTAGGCCTATATTCCTGAAAATACTGCAAGTCCCTCTTCTTAGGGATGAGAGTTATATATGTGGAATTGATCTCATTAGTGATGTACCCATCCAGTCTAGACTGTTCCACCATTTGAACCAGGTCCTCTCCCATTAGATCAAAGAAGTGTAAGAAAAGTTGTATAGTCCATCTATCCAGTCTAGGCCATTTGTCTTTGGAGAAAAGTTTCAATACGAAGTGGACCTCCTTCAATTCGACCACCTTGTACACTTCTTTGTTCCTATCTTCATCAAACATGTTGGGGTAACATTCGGATGCCCAAAGTTGGTCCTCAATATTCACATTTCCCCTAATTTGATATGCCTGCTCAAAGTAGGCAACTGCTGCACGTTGAATCTTCGGAATGGTGTGAACCTCACAGTCATTAGAGTCCTTAATGTTCCAAATGGAATTTATCTTCCTTCTATAGTTTGCATACCTGTGGAAAAACTTCGTATTTATAGCCCCCTCCTTTAGCCATATAGCCTTGCTCTTTAGTCTCCAAGTCACTTTATGTAAATGAATGATATGTTTTTTTTCTCCTCCAGAGCTTTCATAGTGTTGATAAGTCCAATGGATGGGTTTCCCAAATCCAAATTTTGTCCTAGCACCTATAGCTCACTGTGTATCTCATCCAGCTCCATGCACAACTTCTGTTTTTTACATCTTTCCCATATTTTGACCTTCCTTTTGATCTCATGTAATTTTTGTACCATATCCCACATAGGTGATGATTCTGTAATCCTAAATTGTGACCATGTATCTTGCACCATCTTGTTAAATTCAAGATTCTCGAGCCATATATGGTTAAATTTAAAAGGAATTCCCATCCTAGATTGTGCCTTCCTCCAAATAAGTGTGATGGGCAGGTGATCTGAGATGTATGACTTCAAGACGGAGGTCAACACAATACCCATCCTCTCCAGTAGTTCATCTTGAATAAGAAAACGATCCAGTCTCTTAGCAATAGGTTGTGAACTGGGTCTCCCATTGTGCCAAGTAGAACCATCCTTTGTGTCCAAATATCTATCAAATTGCATTCCAAGAAAATAGTTTTAAGCTTATCCGCCAATGTGTCCATTCTAGTGTTCTTCCCCAACATTCTTCCAACGTAGTAGTGGCATTTAAAGCCCCCACCACAATAAGTGAGTCAAATTTCAATAACTTAGTCTCCATCAGTCTGTCCCAAAAGCCACAACGATCCTTGTAAGGAGCATATATGTTAAGGATCCTGAAGCGTCCTACTATTCCTCTCAAGTGTCCAGATAATAAAATTCTTGCAAAACATCTGTATGCCTTGAAACTGACCCACCTTGGATCCCACAAAGCAGCTAGCCCCCCTTGAGTGGCCCATCGAATCCATAACCACTGTATGCCAAGTAGGAAACATTTTCTTGAAGTAATCAAGTGCATTATGGGAAAGAGTCATGGATTATTGTAAGAGAATGATGGCAAGGTGCACAAAAAATAAAATTTCTCTGAGGGCAAGAAATTTGTGCGAGTCCCCTGGATCTCGCATATTGAGTGATATGCCAAGATTCATGTTAAAAAGGCTTCCGACATCTATTATCTAAGGGCCCATGGATCAGTGGTGGCGCTGATAGGGATGCCTATGAGAGTATCAGCAGCCGAAAAAGGAAGATTTTTGGGTTTCCCCCGAAAATGCCTGCTTCCCCTATTATTTCTACTCCGGACAGTGATATTGAGTGAAAAGTTTGGGTTAATTTTTGGGTATGTCTGGTTCCGAGGACGCTGTATGGTGAGGGTACGAAGGTATAGCATAGGTTTGGAGAGAAGATATTCGATGTCGCTGTCAACAAAATTTCTAGGAGACAGAATGGGTGATTCCGGGGTAATAGGGATTTTGCTAGATGGAATGTCCACATGTAGCATAGTACTAGCAATTGTCCCAAAAGGTACAAAGAGAGGCCGATAGGATTATTAAATTGGAATTGCCAAATTCAGTTACAGTTTCACTGATCTATGAGGAGTTTTGGGGCCTATAAATTACAAGAGAATAGTTTTTGACATGGGTTTGCCTGGTGATTTTGTTGAAGAATGTTATGCATATATTTTTCCACTTGAAGATGGTTGGTATCACATTAACAATAAAGGACAATAAGCTGTCATGGAATGAAGCAATGTTAAGGATCAGATTGTGGTAAAAGGGATTTATCAATGTTTAGCAGAATACAAACCCCAAAAAAACTCCAAAACACATAATAATTAGGAAAGCAATAACACTGTCAACAAGTATCCTCATTCATCATATCTAACACCATATCGATAATCTGAGCCTCAGGGTAACAACGCCTTTAATAATTGATATTAATACGAGTGTAAAAAGCTAATACCTATGTGTACAATACGTTGGTAATTACAGAGGGCAATATAATATTTTCCCAATTTCAACATGGGCAGTACATGCACACCGGTAATAGTTATAGTTTTAATTCAAAAGGAATATTGACATATAGCATATCAGAATAGCACTAGGCTTGAGTAACAAGGGCTTCTTGTGTAGCAAGAGCTGCTACTTTTCTTTCAAGTTCAGCCTTATTTGCACCCACGAACTTATCCACAGCCTTTCCATCCTTAATAAAGATAAATGTAGGCATGGCCTCCACGTCCCACTCTGGAGCTACATCCTGCAAAATCATAAAAGCTTTCATGAATCTGGACTCTGCAATAGTCAGAAAAGTTTTCATTAATCTGGACTCTGCATTACTCAGAAAAGCTTTCATTAATCTGGACTCTGCTCTATATTGATTCATCTGATTCATTTTTCATTTACGAACTTGTCATGAAATTCTCCTAGAAATACTAAAAACAAACGTGCCAGGTAACACATCTGATTTGTTTTAAATAATCATTCCTCGTTTCCCTTCTTCCTGTCATGGAATTCTCTTACCAAAGGAAAGAGAACAACAAATTTGGGAAAGAGAAAATCACAGACAAAAATATTCTATTTCAAATATCTATCCAAGTTCCAACCAATACTTTATAGGGTAGCGATTAAATGACTGTACCCTCAATTCGTCCACATCGACCTTCAAGAAAAATATTTCTGAGAATTTCTTCGACAATTCCACGAACACTGGACTGATGATTTGACAAGGTCCACACCACGTAGCAGTGAAATCAACCACCACCTAAACACAGCAAACGATAGTCCACATATATAACAACACCTACCCCTGCAGTGCAAATATAAGAATGGTTCCAAAAAGTCCAAATACATATACCAGTAGTTAGGTCCAGAGTAATCAGCAAGATAAATAGAATAGGCCACATGTAATTTCAACAAAGAAGCTAAGCACCCGGATTGAAGCTAAGGCTTAAGAAAAATACTGATTGTTAGGAAAAAAACTCAATCACCAATATATCACATACTTTGGTAACCTCGGCACTACCCTAGCAAAAACAAAACAAAATAAAAGTATTTGGCAATAAAATTTTCAAGTAGCAATTATCACATACGTGTCCAATTTATGCAATATCCCCAAGCAGAAAAGTTATTGGGCAATAAACTTTTCAATTACCGATTTATCACATATTTGGCCAATCTCTGCACCAGTCAAAAGATTATTCAACAACAAAGATCTCAATAAACAAAATTCTTGGACACTCTAAAGATTAAGGACACTGGGATATTAGTGCATGCAGAAGGGAGGAGTAAGGCTGGAAAAAAATGACAATACCATGACCTTTGGACTATAGATAAAATTATCCAATATCTAAGAAAGATCTCACCTAACAATTTAGGGCACAGTTGACCAATCTTTGCTCTACCCAAAAGAATTGTCCAGCTACCAAAAACTCAATTACCGATTTAAGTAATTCTGACACTAACACACACTATGGGTTTCGGACAGAATAGGTAAAAGGACAATGTATGCACAGAAATGGGATAGTGAAGAGGTTCATTTCCTTGGCAACTCAGAAATGGGATGTTGCAAAGATTAAAGAAAAGTTAATAAAGCAGATCATCAAGCAAGTAGTCTTGGATGACTTTTGATGAAATAAATAGATATCCCTGTTGAAGACATCAAAGAGATGAACACTCGTATCATTTATTAAACAGAGGAGAAAGGAGAAATCGTGTATGCAGCCCTCTATTCCTTTTTGCATGGAGTGAGAACATCTTTCCTTCAAAAGTATCGAATGAAGGCATCTTTCCCCAGTAACCATGAACAGAGGTAAAGATATCAGCAATCACCCAACTGCCTTATTTTGCTAGGCATGAACGATGACTTACTGAGAAGAGGAAG
>APFE030296793.1:0-12841 GCA_000404065.3 Pinus taeda
TAGGATACATAGAACTTGGTAACACTCCCTATTACACACACTTGTTCATTCATTTCCAAGCAATTAAATCTAGTGCTCTGTTGTGTTTCTTGGAACTCCCTAACACTCCTTAAAATGAATTGGCACCACACCCTAAGAACTAGCACAACTTGGAATGCCTTATCACTTGGCATGTATTAGCTTGCCTAACATGTGTTGGAACTATCTAGCATCTGTTAGAAATTCTTGGCAATTCTTGGCTATAGCATTGATGAATCAATTCTCATAATAGTGCATGTAATTGAGGAAGAGATAATTGAGGAGGAGAAGATTGTGTGGATAGTATAATTCTAGAGTATCCTTCAATGTCTATAGGTATAATTTTTTTTTTATTTTGCAATTCTAGATAATAATTTTTTATCCAATAGAATTAAGTGAAAGGATAGTTTTAACATGATATTTTGATTCTATTTCTTCAATATATTCAAAGATATTCTCTTTTTTTCTGCATTATCTACTATTGACAAGTCTTTTTATTTGAAATTGAGTATATATATATATATATATATATATATATATATTCATATTCGACCATGTGTTTCAATGATTAAAATTTCATCTAGAGCTATTTTCATCTCTCCCTTATTCCAACATAATGGAAATTTCATATAATGTTTTCATTTATATTTTGTATTTGGTTCATCAAATCTTTTGAGATATCCCATGGAGCCTTGAATGCTAATATTATTGACTTCCTTTTTTTGTGTTATTGTTGGCATAGACAAAGGTCTTATCCTATTTAATTTTCTAACTCCATTAATTCATTTTCAATAGTAAGGGCCATCATTATACATCCATAATTCCAATATTTTTTTGGGCTTATGTGGAAGAAGGAACATTTCTAGTAATAAGATTGCTACTAAATGCATTGTTATAAAGGCAAGGACTAATATGTGACACCTCATTTTCAAATAATAGTTCAAAGTATTAGGATAAACGTATTTTATTTGAATAACATCTCTGCAATGTGAGATGTTTATTAACCCTATTAGATATTAGTTCTCTAATAAATGAACAACAATTTTCTTAGACCAATTCCCATGTTTCTATTGGGTTGTGTTATATTATTTCCACGTAGTTAACAAGGGGTTTGAAGGGCACCCATAACCCCACATTATGTTAGGTTGGGCGGACACACCTATGGTTTTGTGCACGATTTTCGCACATGTTTTTTGGACACAATAGTTTTTGGTCCATGGTACTGGACGCAATGGTTTTTGGTCCATGGTATTGGATGTGATGGTTTTCGGTCCATGGTATTGGATGCTTCGGCATGTATAAATATGTATTGTAACGTTCAAAGGAACATAATGAAAAATCAAGCTAGTAGTCCCAGTTTTGGGATCCAGGGAAAAATATTTGTGTATATGTGTTTTCTTGTGTTCTACTCTCGTATTATTTATTTTCTGTGTTTTATAATTCATATGCAGGTAATTGTTGTATGATCTTAAAACCTACAATTTCTTTTTTCTGATATTAAAATAAAATTGATGAAAAGGATTGTTCCCTTATTTTTTTCTGTTTTGCAATATGTGCATATTAAGATAACACTAATCAAAAGGGTCATTCCCTTATTTATTCTCTATGTTGCATTACGTGCTATATATATTCATGAGGGTTACATAAAATATCATGAATATTCTCTCATTTTTTGTGAAGAATAAAATCTAAGATGTATTTTTTAAAAGCTTAAATTGACCACACAGTTTCAAAAAAAAGGGGACCTTTTATAGGAGTTCAAATTACGTTTCGGTTGTGCAAGATTAAGGATAATTGTAAGAGGTTCCTTAATATAAACATGTCTAGAGTAACCCTGAATATGGACATATGTGGTATAAAATGAAGATAGTGTAAAAGAGACTATCCATGTGAATTTATGTCATGATTGGAATTATATTTTTATACTTAAAAGTGAAATTTAAGAAGCATTACATTGATTTAGTGTGAAATATATTCATATACCTTGTAAGTAACGTTTAAGAAGCATTTTCAAAATTTTATTATATGGCACTGTTATATTTTTCCAAAACATATCACGACGGAGAATACTAACCCCTATTTGTTTAACCCACACATTCCCCTAAATGCTATAATGCTCAAATTCACCATTTCCTTAATGTTTTTACATTAACCTTACTTATGCCAATGAATGTAATCTTATAAATAATTAATATTTTTAATATTTATTTACAACCATGCTACTAAATTTCAAAAAGATTTTGTTTTGTTACAAACAAAAATCTAGGGAAGTGAAAAAGGACCATGCTTATGTTTGTAGTATTTCTTTTAGTATTCTTGCTTCAAGAAGAAACTATATTTAATTCTATATATTCAACCTTTTCCAATTTTTCATTTCTCTAGATTTCTTCCCTACAATTAGTCTTCATTAGTTACATATTTGGATATCACATGATTTGTTTTAATTACATCGCTCAATACTATATAATCCTATAAAAAAATATATTTTATTAAGCTGTGAATAATAAATGAATCTATTACACTATATTTTACATTATTAATGAGTTATAAAATATTGGGCATGGATATTTGATTTATATCATTTAATACATACACACCTCATTTAAGTTAAAAGTTGAACTATCTTTGTGACTTGCAAACTTACCTTCTCTGTTCAACTCTTTTTACGCTTAGGGTCAGGAGTTTATAGCCATTATTGATTTCTGCTAGTTACTATATATCTCCCATTAATAATAGTATGATATCCATCATAGCCAAGATTTAATACATGTATATTCACGGAAAAAAACTTTCAGTATTAATCTTCAAATAACATTCATTAGGTATGCATAAATTGTGTACGTGTATATGTCATTTTCCCCTTTCTTTCAAATATTTGAGCATCTTAACATATTTTCTCGACATATATTTTCTTGATAATGTTATGATGGAGAAGGGCTTAAGAACTTCTAACTCTACTTTATAAATATTTTTTAATTCATAGAATTTTATATAAGGACTTTCATATTTATATATTGAACTATTTCATTATTTCCTTTGCAATAATGACATGCTTGGACAATTCCTTAATCATGTTTTTAATTCCATCGATATATATGGTTTGCAAAAGTGAAAATCCAACATTTTCTAAATATGCATTGATATAGGTTGTTTTAATCTAATGACTCTTCATTAATTACATATTCTATTATTTGGATATCATAACATCAATTTAAATAGTGTGGTTTCAACTTGCATGATACCATAAAAGCTTATATTTCATCAAGCCATAAACTATAATTTAAGCACGTTCACTCTATTTCACATTTTTTATGATTTGGTAAAGTTTAGACATGCATATTTTATATATCTCTTTTAATACATATATAATGACTTTATGCTAAGAATTACAACATATTTTTAATCTCCATTAATTCTAAATCGTATATGGGCTGCATAATAAATTGTATGAATTGTTTCCTATCTCTATTCAATATCCCATATTATCCTTTCTAACTTATGTTTAAGAAAATTATAACTAAATTAGGAAACTTCTAGTATTCTCTTCACTAGTTTTGGCACTAGGCTTCACCATGTCCTCATAAAAGGTGTATATATATCTATAACTTTTTTCTCTTTCAATAGTTTCAACATCTAGTTAAAACATGATAGTTAAAACATGATATAAAGAACTCACCTTTATCTCTTGTTCCAAATATTTCTTGCTTCAAAGGATTTTGGTTTAGAATTTCGAGGTTCAAAGTTGATGTATTTACATAGTCCCGTAATCATTTTCTAATTTTATCAATACACATCATAATGAAATGACAATGAATTTATCTCCATTCCGTACTCTTATGATGTTTGATGGATGATTTTCATTTTTTATTAATCTATTTCTCTCTTTCTAATGACAATGATCAAAACTATGCTTGTTACATTCATGGTGAACTTAGCACATTTGTTGAAATACTCACAAAAATAACTCTTAAGTCCCACAATATGGTGTTCATTTTAATATGGGGAACCAAAATGATATACATCAGAAAACAAATCTAATATAAATAATAGTAATAAGAGAATGTGTTTGGGAAAATATCTTTCTAATATTTTTGGCATACATTTTTTTATATCAATTGATGTTATGATAAGGGTGAAACCTTCATGATAACATCAATCTAAAATCAAAATAATTTTCTTGTCCTTTCTCATGCAACATAAATGGTTACTTCAAATATAGCTTCCAACCCAGTTGGTGATGGTACATGTTGATATATGATAATAACTTATTTACCACATACTATTATTTACCTAAATCTAGAAATGTTCCAATAATTTTTGGTTCGACACACAAGGTATTTGAACAACGAGGTATGCTCAATTATATCTAAATTTTGTTTGTAATAAAATCATTGCTTGGACTATCTACTCAATAAGGAAATAAATTCACATTCGAAGAATATTTATGAAAGATGTCTTTGAAATAGCTCAATGTCACATAGTTTTAGGATTAATCATTTCATCTCATATTTCATAGCCTTTATGGTCTACAAATACTTCGGTGATATTTTGAATACATTCTCAATTACATCTGCATCCCTATATTTCATTTTGTTCTTATTCAATGTAGTAAACATATGGTTTTAGTTGGAATAATATATTAGTGACAAGCCTATATAGAAACTTGAACCTTACTATTAACACTCTCATTAAATTTGAAATTTATTGATATATATTTTTGGCACTATAAAAAATTCACTAAAATTTATTAAAAGATAAACTAAACAATAAATGTATAATCACTAACATAAGTACTCCAATTAATCTATTATGATACACGTAAAATTATCATTAATATAGTTTTGAGAATTACAATTATTATTCTAAAAGCATGGATATAAAATAATTATTATTAAAATAACATCTCCTTGACTAAGATCTCATCTTCCAAGGGTGTAAGGAAACAGAAATGAGGTAAGGAAATAGAAAGAAGGTTAATGACCCAAGACCATGAGGCATATGTCACCTTGTAGACCACTAACGGGTCACTCTAGGAGTAGTTTTCCTTAAACAATAGTAATGAGTTAGACTACATTCATGGCTAGCAACCAAAAACGATTATTGTCACTAATAATGATAGTTTTTTTTATTATTATACAAATTTATATCTTTATTGATTACTAGTTATTTTTATATTACATTGGATATAATTGCTAGTTGCTTTAATATAATTATTATTTTTACGCATAGTCTAATTTATAATGGAAATGGATTTTTTCATGATAATTTTTTTGGTAAATTTTAATTTTAACCAAATTCGAGCAGAGGATTTTAAAAACTTGAGTTTAAGTTGCTTAATTTCTAGAATTTGAGTGCCCCAAGGTTTTCTAGTGGGTTGAATTCATTTATGCATTAAAAAATGTATTTTAGACAACAAAAAATCTGTCTTTCATGAAATTGTATTTTCATATTTCAAAAATGTATTGACCACAACAAAAAATCAGTCTTTCTTGAAATTGTATCATCAAATTTAAAAAATCTATTTTAGACAACAAAAAATCATAGTCTTTCTCCAAATTTTATCTCCAGATTCTGATGAAAAAAATATTTCATTTATAAATTAGACTACTCCTTATTTATATATTTAAATACTTTTTTAATTTATAGATTTTATTATATTTCTTCAAAATATTTCTATTCAATATTCCTACATTGCTTAGTGATTTTTATCACTAACTTTATATGGATAACTAGTTTAAATGTTAATGATATTTTAGGTTAGCACATTAAATACTTACCTCAATGTTTTCAACAAAATATTTGGTATTATATTTCCTAAAAATATTATGAAGGATTGAAAAAATGAGTTGACATTGGTTTGTAGTTAAAACAATTATTGATTAATATAAGGTTGAATGTTTCTACCTAGCAGTCATAATGATGCACACATTCATCCCAACAAATAGTTGAATTGTCATCCCAACAAATAGTAGTGTGCCATTTTGGTCTGCCTCACTCCAATTAAAAATTAACACATAGATTTGAAATTACATCAACAAATCAATTAGTAGTCATGTGGAATTGGGAAGATGTATTAACCTCCAGTAGTTGGCTTTATTGCATAATCTCATCCCTAGCTGACTACTATTCTTAGACATTATTTATGAGATTTAAAGACACAAACATCTAAATCTCTTTATAAATAGCTTCAACAGTTTTGTCCCTTCAACCTTCAACCAACTACCAAAGTTGCAAGTCTTAAATATTTTATCTAAACAATTCCATCCTTTATAGGAAATCTTCTGAATCTTTTACAATTTAACATAACCTACAATTTTGTCACTCGATCCATTCCTTTTGGGCTACAAAATATAAAGAACCTATAACATCTATGGCTAGTGGGTTGCAACCTCATGGGAGAAATTCCTTAGATGTTGTTGCATCAGGTAATGATTCTAATTCTTACATACACTTCTATCATTTAATATATTCTAACAAAATATGTAGCACAATATGTTTACTCCAATTTTAGAGAGGGGCACTATAGAATAACCCTTTCCATTTTTACAATAGTAGGGATATCAATATATGTCTCCATTACCTCCTCATCATCCTGAGAATAACATAGCTTCTATTCTATCTTTCTTGGTTTATGCATTTTTGAATGAGGTAATTTGTATTTTTGGCTATTGTTGTGAGTTGATATCTTCCACTACTCTAATTATATTTTTAAGTAAGATAAAAAAAAATTTCCACAATTGAATGTTGAGACATAGATTTAAAAAATTAATTCCAAGCAAATAACATAAAACAAATCCTCAACACAACTACTTTAGTGAATATGTTAGGTCTTTCTAGATAAACTACAAGTGCAGTTGGAACTTAACCATCCTACTTCCCAGGATAATTCAGATTTCTACTTGGAAACATGACAAAGCTAATGATAATCACAATGTGTACCTTGTGAAAGACATCAGTTTTGGTATTTTTGTAGAATCCAATCAAAATTTCAATACATATAATTAAATTTAGAAAAACATATCTATACTTTGTTAATTTGAGTGCATCGAGGCATAAAATGGAAAAAATCATATTGTTTTATAAATATGAGATAAATAAAATTATGGTTGTGGAAGCATAATCATAATAGCTTAAATGGGCTTCACACAACAATATTAAGGCCTCAAGTGATCTACAAAATATAGTCCATTATAATATCATCTAATGGTAGAATTATGAGTACTCAACAATATCATTACCATAGATTGGCTCCCTTAAAATGGTCTTTTGGTCAATGTCAATAGTCAAGATATCATCTACATAATACTCAACATGATTCACCTTTACCTTCGCTATGCTAAGCCACTTTAAGTATATATAAGTTATATTTAACATGATAAATACTAAAATCTATGTGTGTTATGTGTTCTTAGGAGTTACAATCTCATTATCTTAGACTCTACTAGTGTGTATAGTTTTTAGAATTCATTGTATTAAAGATCATAGTGCACTATCGTTTACCTAATTTTATAGTTAGTATCTTAAGGATTACAAAGTCATAAGTGTCATTTTTTGTTAATGGTAATAGTGGTTAGAGGTAGCATTGTGGCATGGTTTGTAATTCTCTAAAAGTACTAGTGATCACAATAAATTAGGGTTTATATGGGTTGTGGGACACCTTCATGATGACTTTTGGTTAAGGAGACATATTGTATTACATATTATAGTTGTCATAGTGGTAAAAGGTTACATTAAAGAAAGGAAATAATTATTGGGAGTTAATATATGGTGCAATGAATAGGAATATCCAATAATAAATTTATTATAATTAGTGAATTCAAAGATAGATATATTAATATATGTATTTTAAAATCAAAATATTATTGGAAAACTAAGTGGGTGTTTCCATATGATTTCCCTCATTGTTGTAATACCACAACTATTGGATTGTAGCTAAACAATCCCTGAAAGATTTAGTAACTAAGGTTTTCCAAAGGGTTAGGTAAATAATTTATCTATATAATGTATCATTCAAACTTTTCTAATCTAAAAGTATTTATAAAAATATGAATTAATAATTTCTTTTATTAATTAACAAAATTATTAATGCATATGACTTTTTTGTATTTATTAGAGAATAATATCATTAATGCATATAAATTCTAATAGAGATTTTTTCTATTAAAAAAACTATCTTTAAATGTTATTTTCGTAATTTTACTGTATAGCAAAAAAACACTAATTATAATTACACTTGTTGCTTATTCATTTTCATGATTAGAGAGGTCATTGAAATGTTGTGTAGATAAAGGACATCCATGGTTTGGGTCGTTTATATAGAGATTTAGCTTTTAAAATCACACTTTAACTTTGTGCATTTTTGTGCACTTTCATGAAATTAATTCATGTTTTTTTTTAACTGTGTACTTTCATGAAGCCAATTTACCTTTCTTTATTTTAATGTTACCATTAAAGGTAATTAATTTTTTTTTTAATAAATTTCACCAATATATTTCGATGGTTTTTAATTTGTTTTGGTGAGAATCATTTTTGTTTTTTTTTTTAAACTTAACTGTTTTTTTAATTTTTGGAGCAAAGAATGCAATTGGGATTTTGCTTTCTAAATTTGGTTGTTGACATTTTGTCTTTCAAAAATTTAATTAGTATTTCTTAAATTCAAGAGTTGGATTTAGTTTAGAGCTAACAGAAATTCAAGAATGTAAATTTTTGTTTTCTAAATATAGTTGTTTTCTTTTTGCTTTTCTGAACTTTCAAAAATATAATTAATATTTCTTAAATTTAATCATTAGATGTGTTTAATACTTGTATTTAAGAGTTGACCGTTGTTATTTTTTTCCTTTTCTAAACTTTCATGAATGTGATGCAATGGTGAAGATTAACAAGACAATTTTCAAATTGGAATGTTCACAACTAATTTTAGAAAGCCTATATGGTAAATTTCTCATACCACAGTTCCAAAAATAGTCCCCAACAAAAACATTATGTAAACATCACATGAAAAACTCTATAAATATTAAATGGCTACCTAAAACCTTCTTTCAAAACCTTGTGGATGCAGTCTTACTCTTAGGAAAAAAGAAGATTTTTAAATTTGAAATATACGCAATTTTTAAAACAAATGTGGCGATTGTCTCATTGGAAAAACTTGTCAGTTAAGCACTCATTGGAAAAGCTTGTGAGTTAAGAAAAACCAGTCACATACCACAATTTGATATGAACCTGAGGTGCCTTCCAAGTATTGTAACAGCGAGTTAAAACATTTATATCACACGTTCTGGGAATATTATTTATCGAGTAAAAAGCCATGTTGGAATCATGGTAGAAACTTGGGAGTTATTAAACCGTGGAAAAGAATTTAAACGCACATGCATAAGTAGTGGGTATTTGTGTGACAGGTAATGCGAGTAAGTAATGGGTATTTGTGTACGAGATTTGTAAGTAGTGGGTATTTGTGTGACAGGTAATGCGAGTAGTGGGCGCTTGGAGTTCATCGAACGTTCAAACAAATTCATGCCAAGTAGTTCATCGAATGTTGAAACGAATTTTTCCAAGTAGTGGGCGCTTATAATTTGTTATCATCTCTGACAAGAAAGCGGCATAATCCATTCCAACAATGCCCGATGCATAGAAAGGAATAATCTTTTAAATTTAACCTTCGAATTTTTACTTTGCTTTCTTTAAAATTTAAAGGTAAATTATTTTGGTTTGTATTGTTTTAATTTAACGAGTGGGTTTTTTTTGAATTAATGTAATTTATATTATGTTTTTAATTCTAAATTTAACTTTTAATTCTAAATTTAACTTTTAATTTATATTATGTTTTTAAATTTAAGTTATTTTTTGCGTTAATTTAGGTAACCTCTTGCTTTTATGGGCTGTCTTCTTCAATTCGAGCTGTTCCCTCCATAGCCGTTTTCTCACAATCACAAATTTATGCATTGTTTTAAATTTAAGTGTCACATATACGTTGTATTTTCTAAATTTAGGTAATTTTTTTCTTTTACGGGCTGTCTTCTTGAATTCTAGACGTTGAATTCTAGACGTTCCCTTCATAGCCGTTTTTTAACAATCTCAATCTCACCCAGCCAATATGTGATGATTTCGAAACTATGCTCATGCCCAATTGTTCTCGGATAGTGTTTTCATTGGGAGACCGTGAGACTAAATATATGAAGATCTTGTGTTCCATCTGTATCTTTGACGGGGGAGCGTCAGACTGAATATCTTTGAAGGTCGTTTGTTCGATCTGTATCTCTGTTGATAGAGAGTCAGATTGAATATATGAAGATCATGTGTTAGATCCACGGTCAACGCCCCTGTCACTTCATAACTCTACTTCCAATGAGGGTTGAGGTAAGCAGCCATTTCTGTCAATTCAAATTATGTTAACATTCCATGACTCGTCTTCTTGGAACTTTGTTTATAATATTTTTCTGCAATTATGGATATTGTTTATTTTGTTTACACATTTGAAGCCAGGCCTCTGAAGATCGTCTGTTCGATCTGTATCTTTGTCGTCTTTCTCTAGAAAGATTCAAACTGAATATACGAATATCATGTGTTTGATCCATGCTCAACGCCCTTGTCACTTCATAACTCTACTTCCAATCAGCCTTCAGGTAAGTAGCCATTTCTGTCGATTCAAATTAGCTTAATATTCCATGCCTCTTCTTCGATCTTCGTTTATAATTTTTTTCTGCAACTATGGATATTGTTTATTTTGTTTGCATATTTGAAGCCACGACTATTCTTCGAGCCTTGCTTTAAAGTATGGTTTATAAAAACATTTTACAACTATGGATAGATTAAAATTAGCTTAATATTCCATGCCTCTTCTTCGATCTTCGTTTATAAATTTTTTCTGCAACTATGGATATCGTTTATTTTGTTTGCATATTTGAAGCCACGACTCTTCTTCGATCCTTGCTTTAAAGTACGGTTTATAAAAACATTTTACAACTATGGATAGCGTTTATCGACAATTTTCTTGCTCAATGTAACTTGTTGTTTATAAATTTTTTGTACAGCTATGGATATCGTTTGAGGATATATTGTTTATAAAAATTTTCAGATCTATGGATATCGCTTATGGATATCGTTTATTTTGTTTGCATATTTGAAGCCACGACTCTTCTTCGATCCTTGCTTTAAAGTATGGTTTATAAAAACATTTTACAACTATGGATAGCGTTTATCGACAATTTTCTTGCTCAATGTAACTTGTTTATAAATTTTTTGTACAGCGATGGATATCGTTTGAGGATATGTTGTTTATAAAAATTTTCAGATTTATGGATATCGCTTATGGATATGTTGTCTATAAAAATTTTCTACAGCTATGGATATTGATTTTGGATAATTTTGTTTGCACATTTGAATGATAAACATTGGTTTATAATTTTTTTTCCTCAAGTATGAAAAGTACTTCTTGATACTTTTCACATAGGCATACTTTTCATGTTTCATTATACATTTATTCACAAATTGAAAAGTCTGAACACTTCGTCATCAAGATTCATCCTCAATTACTATATCGGCCCAATCCTCTGCACTGAACTTTGGTCTTATGGTTACCGAGATATCAATCATTGATACACGTAGGCCAAAATTATGAAGCAAAAAATTTAGAATTTCTTGCAATCATTCACCTCTTTCTTGGTTTGTTGAATGATGGACTGTAAATGTTCCTTGGGTGTATAAACTTTGATGCCTCATTTTTTTATCTATATTCTAATATGAAAATAGATTCAGCATAGATTTAGCATTTTTTTTTTTTATTGGAATTGGAATTTGGCACTTAGATTATATATTTTTGAAATTTTTAATACAAAAATAAATTCAACATTCTCAATTATATTTTTAAATATAAAAATTGTTCTTAATATTTTCAAATATAGACATGTAGAAATATGTATATGTGGAAAGTAGTCAAAGCTATTTTTTTTTTTCCAAATAAAACATGAAAATGTTGTCCTCTTAAACTACACTCACATGGATTATTCAGTATTCACTTTTTTGTTCACCACCCTTACAACTTTGATATTGAAAATCATAGGTGGCCACACAATTTTAATCACCTTTTTCATAACTTTGTTAGTGAAATTGTGAAAATAGTATTCGACTTAAACTAGAGAACTAAATTAAATTTTACTAGTTAAATCGTTGTGCTCATAATGCCTTATTTATATTGCAATTTTTTATACATATTACTTGTTATATTATCATGTATATATTGATATCTCAGTTTTCTAAATAAGTATTATAAATAAAAATAATGAAATGATATGCAATTTTATTTTGGTTAAGCTTTTTGAGGAGGAAGAGGAGGAGGAGGAGGAGGAGGAGGTGGAGGCGGAGGTCGAGGAGGCAGAGGAGAGGAGCAGGAGGAGGCATAGGAGAGGAGGAGAAGGAGGGAGAGGAAAATGCAGAGGAGAGGAGGAGCAGGAGGCAAAGGAGGAGGATGAGGTGGAGGTGAAGGTAGAGTTGGAGGAGGAGGTGGAGGAGGCAGAGGAGGCAGAGGTGGAGGTAGGGGAGAAGGAGGTGGGCGAGGAGGAGGAGGAGATGGAAGCAGAGGAGGAGGAGCACAAGGAGGAGGAGGTGGTGGCGTGGAGGAGGAGCAACTGAAGGCAAAGGTGGCAGTGAGAGAGGAGGCAACGGAGGAGGCAGGGCAAGAGGAGGAGGAGGTGGAGGGGATGGGGAAGTAGGGAGGGGGTCTTGATAATGGCAAAGGAAGCAGTGGAGGCAAAGGAGGTGGGCGAGTAGGAGGAGAAGGAGGAGGAGGAAAAGGGAAAGGCAGCGACATTGGTAGTGGTGGTGGTGGTTG
>APFE030296805.1:8308-25726 GCA_000404065.3 Pinus taeda
ATGGTTGAGGAACTAGTGTTCTCAAGGAATACGTAGTTGGACCATTGGTTGTTTTTGGTATGTTGGAATTAATAGCATATGCTTTTGCTATTATTTCCTAAGCAAACTACTTAAGGACCGTAGGGAAAGCCTATAAACAGGGCTTGGGTGGTTCATGAGACATATCTTCATATCTTCATAGTTCATTGAGAACTGAATAGCTTGAGAGCTAATTCTTTTGTATTGTGAAGAGGATTTCCACTTGATTGATAATACATGGTTGGGGTTTTATGCTGGTGCTTTCCCTTGGATATATCTTGTGTTATGTGTGATTAATTCTCTTGATCAGTTATGCATGTTTCTACTTGATGTTGCTCATGATTTTGATTATGCTTCCACTTAATGTTTTGTAGAAGTAGAACAAGTATTATGCTTTGGGACATTGCATATATCAGTTTGTTCTACATGTGAAATTTCTACAAAGATGATCAATGATAAAACATGAAATACTTTTTAGTGAATTTGACTTTTAGCCATGCTTGTCTTACATCTTTGACTTCTAAGAATTTGAATTCATTTCTTATATTTTTTCTTATATTTTGTTTGATTCTTATAATATTTTGTTTGATTCTTGTAAGGAGATATGTAGTAGGTAATCATTTAATAAGTTTGTAACACATGTAGTTATTACTTTTAGTTCACGAAAGTACTCCTCCATTATGATTAAATCTATCAAAAATTTCATAATCTCAAGTCTTTTGAGTTCCACTATATTAATATAAATTTATATATGAACTAATCTATACATTGGTGAGTATGTTTCTTTTAGAAAGATAATTTTATAGTGATTTCTTAAATGGATCAAACTTTTTCATAAATTAATTGTTTTATATAGTTTGTACATGGAAATATATCACGATTTTTTTATACCACTTTTTTAGGATTTGACCTAAGATGTACGGTAGAATATAATTGCTCAATGTCAAACAAGATTTAATACCACTTTAAATAAAACTAATCACAAATATATACATAAATTGTATAAAATTATATAAATTAATTCTTAAGAAATGAGATATAGATTGCATCGCTCTTTTATTTATATATCATTATAATACACATCTTTTCTTTTGTCAGAAGAAAAAGAAGTATGGAGTATATATATTATGTTCAAAAAAGAGATCTGAATATACAGAAAATATGGTGGGCTTTTGTCCCGGATATGTCCTCCTCTTCAGTAAGAGTTTTCATCTATCCATCTTTCATTTATACATATATATATAAAAATTAGTTGTATATAATTCATCATCGTAGAACATTAAAAGACTTTCAATACTATGTATATACGTATAGGTCTGAGATATTATCCAAAAATTAGAGCTTGAAGCATACTAGAATATTGTCAATCTTAAATGTCAGGCATAGAGAAAGGATGTATGTCAAATGATCATGATTCCATAGTGATGCTAAGGTGCCACTTACCATATGGAGCATGCATTCCTTTCTTTGAAAGTTTATCCCCCTGTTCATTATGTTTGTGCTTTATGTGGGAGGTAGGGAATATATCAGGCTTCCATAGTGCAGCTATCCTGCCCAGCCATCCTGAAATGGTGTCATTTTTTATATCATGATTGCCTTTTACATGTTCAATGATAAACTTAGAGTCACCATAAACATTGATAGGGTTGATGTCCATGAATGTACAGAAAAGTAGTAGACCATGCAGTGCCATTGTCTCTACTTTGTTATTTGTCGCATTGCCACCATTCCAGTACATATAGTATTGGAGATCACTTGAAATGCCAATGTAAACACCACAAGCACAAACGTCATCTTTCGCCGCACCGTCAAAATGTGCCCTTGGGAAGTTGAGTTGTAGAGAGTTAGAGGCTGTCACCTTTTGATATTTCTGTAGGGGAATGTTATGGAGAATGGAGTCATAAAAAGGAATAACCTTATCCAGAATATGCCCGAAATCCTCCTTACTATTTTGGAAGATTGTTTTATTCCTCCACTTCCATATGAACCAGAAAACAATTACAGGAATGGGGCGCCAGATAATTTTTTGAGAAACCCACCATTCAAATGCTTCTATTATGGAAGAATGAGAAATAGTAGGAAAGACAAAATAAGTTGCCAATTTCATCCACAAACTCTGAGATTATGGGAAATTTAAGAATATGTGCAGGTTATCTTCAGTATTGACCAAACATATCATGCAAATGGCAGGTCCATTCCAGCCTCTTTTCTGCAAATTTGACCATGTTAGGTTTTTATTATGATATAACAACCCTGAAAACATGATGATTTTTAGCGGGCAGCACACCTTCCATAGAGAGTATGGAAAGATCTTCTACGAGGTCTCTTTACGCTGATCTATCAAGGATCGATAAATGTCTCTTACTAGTACAATGGACCTGCCTTTGCTAACCTACCATTCAGTACTATCTCTATCCTTTATTTTATAAAAACCTGCATACTTCATATTGCAAATGATTCTTTTCCATTGGGTCGCCATGTCTCCTTCTAGCCCTAAATATCTATCCGATTTCCATTGTGGAATGGCATCCTTCCACCCTTCAATGACCTGTGCCAATAGAAAAGACCTTTTTGGTGGAGGAGCGTGAGAAGTTGTGGAGCAATTGTTGGGACCATTTCTATGCCCCTAATTGCATCAACACCGATAAAGATGTTGTTTCCATTATGAAAATTCCATATAAGGTTTTTGCAGAAAAAAAGGTAGAATCTTTTGTAAACTTCTACAGATCGTTGAACCATTGGAGGGCCATTTTAAGTTGTTCCTGTACAAGTAGTATATATCCTCATTCTCCAGGTATTTCATTTTGATGGCTTGACTCCATATACCATTCCCGAAGATCACTTGCCACAAAGATTTACACAGTAGAGCCATGCCAAAAAGTCGAAGATTCATGATGGCACAACCTCCCTTTTTTGGGGGAGGGAGATGTTTTCTAATTTTACTAGATGATATTTTCTCTTGTCCTTGCATCCTCCCAGATAAATGTTGCCATTAAACAGTTCAACTTTTTTTATTATAGCTAATCGAATGTAGAACAGATGCGCCCAGTATACACAAATTTGAGCAAGAACCGACTGAGTTAATATCATTCTACCAACTATTTATAAACATTTAAATTCCCACCCTGATATTCTCTTATAGAATTTATTGATGATCCAAGTCCAATCGGAAGTATTATAGCCTGTGGGTTTAAGATGATACCCCAAGTATTTAAACCCCTCCATTATGGAAACAACCTGAATGTTAAAAAGATGAGAAATGTATTCCATTTCAACAGCATCAACCATACCATGATGAAATGTGGATTTATCATTGTTGACATATAAGCCTGTGCCCTTTTGAAATAAAATAATTATCTCATGCATTTTATGCCAAGTATTTCAACATAGCATGGCGAACAGAAAAACATCATCCACAAACAGGTTGTGTGTTAGATAGTTACCTATGGAGATGGAAAGAGGACCAATATTCCCTACCGCAACCACTTTTTTAATGTGTAGACTAAGGTTATCCATGACCAAGATGAAAAAAATTGGAGACAAATAGCATCCCTGATGAAGAACTCTTTCAACCGAGAAAAAGGATGTGGGGAGTCCATTAATGAGAACCGCGTAGTTAACTCCTTCCACACATGCCATGATCCATTTAGTGCACAGGTCATTCAGCCGGATCTTGATAAGTAAGCATCTCAAATAGCTCCAGTCAAGGCAGTCGTAAGCTTTTTTTAAATCAATTTTAAGAATGGCAGCACTAACCTTTTTTGTCTACATTGAATGCATAGCTTCCTAAGTTATGGCCACAGCTTCTATGATGTTCCTACCACTTAGAAATATGTGTTGTTCTTTTGTAATATGAATTGATAAATTGCCTCGTATTCTCTCTGCTATGATTTTGGAAATGACCTTATAAATGACATTGCATTAGGAAATCAGCCTATAGTCTCTAAAAGATATGGATTCATGTCTTTTAGGAATTAGAGCTATATAGGTGGAAGAAATTTTTTGGTGAACTCTCCCCTGTATTCTGGTTTCTTCCACCATCTCCAAGATGTCTCTTCTCATAATATCAAAGAAGTGGATGAAAATGTCAATGGTCTAGACATCTGGGCCGGGGCAATTATCCTTTTTAAAGGATTTCATTACAGAGAGCAATTCCTCCTCCGAAACAACGACAAATAGTGTTTCATTTTCTACGTCATCAAACATGTTTGGAAAAGGATCTATGCCCCATAAAATATCATTTATCTCCCTATTAGTCTCCCAGCTGAAAGCTTTTTTGAAGTGGCAAACAGCTTCATTAGAAATGTATTCTTGGGATTGCAGCAGTTTTCCCTCTTCATTCTTAATTTTCCAAATTGAATTTGTAGCTCGTCTTTTACAAGCAAAAAGGTGAAAGAACTTGGTGTTTTTATCACCCTCCTTCAGCCAAGTGGCTCGGCTTTTAAGACACCAAGAGATTTCTTCAATTTTTAAAATCTTCTGTTTTTTTTTCCAAGTTCCCAAATCCGCGCTCTAGTGCTCCATGGAATGGAATGGGAATTCATGCCATCTGCTATTTCAAATAAATCTTTTTCAATCATCTTTAGGTCAATACAATTTGATTGTTTTTCTGTATTTTCCATGCTTTCACTTTGGCTTTAATATTGTTCATTTTGTTAATCAAGTTCTCCGATGGAGAGGCTTCCAGAGGCATTGCTATCCTTCCAAAACTGATGAACCATGATATTAAAAGCTTCCTCTTCTAACCAATACCTGTTGAATTTGAATGGATAACTTCTTCATGAGTTTGGATTCATCCATTGTAAATAAATTGGCCGATGATCCGAAATAAAAATAGGGAGAGTGTGTGAGCATGGGAAGCCATGTTTCTCAAGCAGGTTCTTGTGCATGATGAATCTGTCTAGCCTCTTTGCAATATAGGATTCCCCCGAACGACCATTGTCCCATGTGGGGGACAAAGAAATTGGACAGATGTCTACATAATTATATTGCAGTATAGCTTCCCTAATTTTCTCTCCGATAGGGTTCGTTGTTCTCCCCTTCCCCCAGACTTCATTTGGACCCAAAGTGCAGTTTAAAGCACCAGCTATGAGAAGCGCATCATTCTCCAAGATGCTAGAGGCAATAAAATTGTTCCAGTAGGAGGCTCTGTCCTTGTAGGGAGCATAGACATTCAATATGTGAAACCTATCAGCACATCCTCTATACTTAACAGAAATCAATTTACCCCCGAGGCATCTGAAGGTTTTAGCAGAGATCCACCTCGGATCCCAAAGCATTGCAAGCCCACCAGAGAGTCCCGAAGCCTCCGTTGCCGCTATATACCATGATGGGAACAGTCTCCTAAAGAAAGCGATAGTGTCCTGACTGCTATGCATTGTTTCAAGGATTAAAATCAGCCTGTATGAAGATGAGGAAAATAATTTTTTTAGAGCAATATATTTGGGGTTTGCTCCTAGACCCCATATGTTGAAAGATAGCATATTCATTATTTAATAGAAATTTCGGGAAATTCTGCTCTAAGAGGCCCAGGACCGGAGAAGTCTGAAATGGGAATATCAATAAGGGAAGGATCTTGGAAGTTCAGGTTCTGAGATCCTTTACGTCCCCTAAAATGCCTACTACCCTTATTGTTTTTCCAACGCACAGTGATATTTTTGGCAGAATTTGGACTTATGATAGGGGACATAGATCTTCGGGGTTTATGGATAGTCAGGGGGAGTAAGTGGAGTGAATTATTCTGGAGTAGCATGTCCAAGTCGCTGCCAATGGAGTTGATAGGAGATGGTAGAGGAGAGAAAGGAGGGGAACTATGGGTCACGGGAGCTTTACCTATGGACTCCGAGCGCTTCAGTGAGGAGCGAAAGTGGGGGGAAGGGCAAAGTTTAATAGGGGAATGATGAGGCTTGATGGGAGATGGGGAAGATGAGGGGATGATATGAATATCACCTTCTTTTAGGGAAGGACATTGATCATTTGACATAGGAGGGAGGGGGTTAATCGGGACATCATGAGAAGGTTCAGGAGGGGGAGGCTGGGGAGAAAAACAAGGGTCACATACCGCATTAATATTCCCCATGGAATTCGATCTTGGCATATGAGTGAAGGAATATTTTTTATGCCGAGGCAAGACGAAAGGACGGTGGGACAAGTTCCCAGAAGGTTTAGGTGATGATGGAAATATATGATAATAGGACTAGGAGATAATATCAGCAGAAAGAGTTCCATCGACAAACTTGCGACAATCACCGAATTTAAATTTGGGAGACCCTGCAGAAACATTGTTATTGTCCTTTCTCTTATAGACATTTTTCCTTGCCATACCATGAGGCATCCAGGGACATTTCTCTTTCAGATGTCCCATTTTATGAAACAGAGCGCACCGAAAGGGAACACCCCAATAGTTTAGCCTTTGACAGGTAGAAATATTGCCCCACATCAGATCCATGTGATCCAAAAAACCACCCCTGTAGTCTTTTTTAATCAGAAGCAAAGCAACCCTTTTGTCTTTTGTACCAAGACATACAGGATTGAGGTAAACCAATTTACCGATAGCGTTGCCAATGAAGGAAAGAGATTCCTCCGTCCACAATTCGATTGGCGGCGTAGGTAATTTGACCCAAATGAAGTAGTTCTGAGGGGTGTTTCGAAGAGGGTCGAAACCTATGTACCATATGTGAAGGGCCAAGTAACTCCACCCATGAGCCCAACGCAGTTTCCAAATGATGATGAGGTCCTTGATCTTCAAAAAGTGAAAACTATAACAATCACGCATAAGGCGAAAAATGGTGGGAGTGTACCCAATAAGAGGGCTCCATCAATCACTTAGCCATTTTCGGTCTGGTTATCGTCCATATCAGGAAAGTGCCACTTTCCAATGAGAGCCCGAGATTGTAAGCTCTCAATATGGTCTGACAGCTTAATACCATCCAAACAAATAGCAGAGGGAGGGGGAGTTATTTTGGCAGGTCAATGATTGTGTTTGCGACGAGGGGAAGAGGGAGATCCCGAATACAAATCAGAAGCATGTTGGGATGATTGGATATGCTCTGCCAGCTCGGAGTGCCATTCTGGAGCCTTTATTGTGCCACTATAATTTTCTTCAGCTTCTATAGCCACTCTAACCAGATCCGACGCGTCGGATTCCACGTGGAGGATGTCCATGTAGAGTGAAAATGTTCAATAGTGGAAAAGATGATGGTGAGAGGTGGACACGAGTCAAAGCAGCCAAAAATAAAAATATTATCCAACACAAGCCACCTCGGGATCACAAAAGAGCTTCGGTAAAGGAAAAATCTATGCAGAAGCCTTGAAGTACAACTCAATATTTGAGGAGTTGTACCAAGAATCCAAGAATTATCCAAGGTTTATAAGAAAGAGGTTACAAAAACAAAGAACAAGACCAAAAATAGTTAATAAAAGGTCAAGGGCAACAGTCGAGGAAGTCCACTTGAGCAGGAGGGTAGGTAGGAAGATTAAAGGATGCCAAACAGAGGATAGGTAATTGAATGACAATAAATGAATCCTTCTCAAGTTGACAGAAAGGAAAAAGGATTTTGAAAAACCAATGACGGAAAAACCAACAAAGATTCAAAGGGAGGAAGAGTTCCAGTCACGCAAAGGCCTCCGGGAATACAATACAACAACAGACTATCTTGAAAATGCACCACCAATGGCTAATTTTCAAACGAATGTCAGTGCATGGTCTATATATCATGAAGTTATTTCTTATAATTTCAAAAGACAACCATAGTTGCTCCGAAATTGCAAACCAGGACATGGGTGGTGACAAAAATATAGCTCAATCTCATTAGTTATACCGTGAAACTGAAACTTTTCTGGTTGTCCACTACATGAATAATTCATACATACAAACCAAATGTATATAAAGCTAATAAGTAACAGTTTCAGACTTCTGTATGTGAATGATATTCATGTTCATTGTTTTCTCGTCTATTTTTATAAAAAACTCACTACAAACAAAAATTCTAAAAGCATACATCCAGATCTTTACATATTTTTAAAATAGGATTAGAGTCACTGACCTTAACTGATCAAGAGCTGAGGGAGAATATGCCGCAATAGAACATGGAATAGCAAAGCCAGTGAGAAGTGGGAGAATACTCTATAATTAGCAATCCTGGTGTTATCACTTAAGAAGCAATTTCTAAATTGTTCACATCAGTTTGATTCTAAGGGGTAGGTGTTAGTGCGAGTTCAATGTTTCCATGTTTACTTTAGTGTCTAAGTCTTAGGAGTCTTGGTAGTATGGTTAAATAAAGGTCAATAGTCCGTTCTCATTCACCACTGGTCCCATAACTTACATAGATTCCCTGTATCAAGCTTGTTTTAAAGGTTCTTATGTGTTATGAAACGCTTTAGGTGTTTTGTAGCGCCAACACAGTTTAGTTGTTTTCGTAGCGCATAACCCAGATTTTACACTGGCTGCGATACGAAATCAGAGATTTGTACAGATCCGTAGCAAATCTTTCTCAGCTGTCATATCTGTCAAATTCTGTTATGTTTGCATCATCAGCTGTCAGCTTATACACTTCGCCTATCATGTCCAATCGCTTATCTCCATCATTAGAGTCGTTAGGTACCCTGGTACGCTCAGATTGCAAATTTCAAGAAGAGCCAAATATTCACAGTCATAATTATGATTGCATTCATTGCATGAGGAACAAATTGGCAAACATTCAATTTGAATTCCTAGAACATCAAGCGAGGCAGCTATCAAGCGAGGCAGTGATCAAAGGTTGAGACAGTACCGGTCTTTCAAATTTTCATTACGCTGGAGTCTCATGGAGGGGTCTACAGAAAGAAAGGAGCACAGGTTAGGCAGATGTTTGAGGAGCGAACCTAAGGGTTTAGACATTATCTTGAAGAACGGAGAAGTGGAACGTGCATTCAAGAAGGTTCGATTTTGGAATTTTTGCAAGAAACTCCAGGGAGGTCATGTACAAATCACCAAGGAATTTGCCTTGAATTTCACAGGACTAAATTCAAAAGTTGGGATGCTTGAATTGCAAATCTCACTAGAGGTAATCTCCACAGTCACCGAGATTCCAAGGGGCAAGAAATATGGTTTAAAAATTTCAAATTTGATATGATCCCCTACAAAGTATTTCTGAAGCCGGACTTCATTGACTCAGATTTAAACAAGTCTGTGCCCAGAAATTATGTCAAGGACTCATATTGCAATTTACTTACCTACATACAGAGGTACTTTACCTGTGAGGGGAGATATAATAAGGTGTATTCATATCACTTCAAGCTTCTGCTGCATTTCACATGAAAAATATCTCTTGATTTACCTTTCTGCTTGTTTCGAAGTCTAGGAAAAATGTGCGACAAAGTGCAACTAAAGAAGGAAGCCAGTGAGACCTCATTGTTTCACCACGTCTTAGTCAAGTTGATCGTTTTACATGAGCTCCAAAGGATAGACAGGGATTGGCCCACGTTCATATTTATGTTTGGTTTCAAGAACGAAACTAGCCTTAGTCCTCAAGCTGTGAAAAATTCTCCACCAGCAACTGGTCATCATGCAGAAACAAGAGCCGGGAGATTTACAAAATTGAAGGCTAGGAAACAAGTAAAGGAGCCCACCAAAACACTGATAATTCAAGACACACCCCAACAGCCCCAAAAAGAGAAAACTCATATCAAAGAGGGTGTGCATGAATCATCTACAGGTGAAGTAGTTCAGAGAAGAAGAACTAGGATCCAGATAGCTAAAGAAAAAGGCAAGACAGTGGTTACTGAGGAAAGCCCAGTTTCAAAGGGAAACTTGAACGACTTACTGCAAGCTATCGATATTGAAGAATCTCCCCTAGTTCAAGAAAATTTGATAGAATCAGGTAAAGACAAGACCAAAAATATTAAAGCCTCGAAAAATCTCAAGTTTGATGATCAAGTTACTAAATTTTTCTTTAAGCCAAGAAGACCTATGACTAGGTATTTCAAACAGGTATAAGAGATGCTGCCAGAAGCAAGTGAAACAGAGGAGATCGAAAAAACTCATGAAAGACCTGTGACTTCATTAGGAACATCATCACAGCTGCATAAAGAGGATATAAATGAGACAGTTATCCCTCATGAGGAATATAGTGTTGAAGGACTGAAAAAGAAGTTGAGGTTAGCAAATCTTGAAATTGCTAGATTGAAGAAAGCCTCAAGGAAACATGCAATCAAGGAAGCTCATTTTAATAAAATGGAGGCTCTGTGGGAAGACAAAACATTTTCAATACCCGAGGTGGTCGACTGTAATGCCCAATACTAAACCTGGATAGTTCCTACATTAAAGGAAGCAGAATTCATCAGAAAAGTTAATAAGAACCTGAGAGCTGGGATCAGAGTCATGAAAAGGAAAATTGAGGATTTAAGGATCCAGCTAAGCCAGCGAGAAAGATTTCCTTAGCAGGTAAGGATGAGTCCCAAATTTTGATAATTTACCATGTTCATTTTAGAATAGTTTTAGAGCAGCTGCGAAGGACATTTCAGTATGAAGAGGCACAAGACAGTCAAATTTTGGGCTCAAAGCTGTGTTTTTGTGATTACACAGCAGTTTCGTAGCACGCTATGAAACTGCTATAGATGTTGCCTAATGCACAACAGTTTCGTAGCGTGCTACGAAACTGATGTAGCTGCATAATTAAACCCAATCGACCCATTTTGAGTGACCGAGGGGAAATATTTTGGAAAGGAGTTTCATAAAGGGATCATTTACAATGTGCAAGCAACCAACAATGGCAAAACAAGCAGAAGAAAGATGTATGAACTCTAAGCTTTTTGATTATAAATGATCACCACAAGTATTGTCCATGACTTTTCTAACAGCTTTGAAGAGGTTTTTTCGTCACACATGTATATGGGAAAGGCTTACAACACATGAAGAACGTGGCACTCCAATAGAATTTTGGGTAATTAAAGAAGAACAACATGGTTAATTGGTTTTGAATATCTTTGAGGAAACCAAAAGCAGAAAAACAGGGGCAGTTTCCTACTCCTTAGCAGCAGTAAAGGGATAAGACATTAAGGACCAGTAACGAGCTTCAACATCCACCACAGCTAACTTGAAGGAGACCACTTGTCAGAGAACGATTTTTTATTGTAATAAATATTATCACCAACATGATGTGGAGTTAGAATCCTAATTGTATTAAGTTTCTAGAATTTCCAGTTAGCAGTTAGTGGTATTTAATAGTTAGTTAAAAGTGTTAATAGGTGTCATAATAAGATGAATTCGAGTTCCCCGCATGCTGGAGGAGGAATCTCAGGTATGAAAAAGCTCCATATATAGCAGAAGAGCTTATGTACAAAGGGTTGGAAAATTATTCAGAAAAGATCTCATATTTGGCTTTATGTAAAGACTCTTCTTTTCGTAATATAGTACTTTGGCTTTGCTTCTCAGGAATCATAAAGAATTTGATGCTTTGAATGTCTTGTATTATTCTCTTCCTATTATCTACAGTGGTATGAATGTGTGATTACTTAGAAATCACTAACATTGCTCTAATTTCCTTCATGCATTCGTAAGTTGTGTTGGTTCTTTGTGTTTCTGGTGCATTCTACATGCACTGAGTTCTAAATTCCCTGACTTCTATGTAGAGATAACCTTATTGTCATACTGAAGCATATTTGACTCCATAAACCCAATGGATACTTTCTAATTGTGTTTCCACCACTCATATTTTTACATTTGTTTCATAAGAGTTAGCCATATTACTCATAATCAAAAATCATTAATCCTTTTGAGAGAGCCTTCTCAGGTTGAGGAGGCTAAGCCTCAACCAAAGTAGGTTTGAAATAGTTACTTGAAGTCTACCTGATCATATCAGCCTATTAGGGTCTGATTTTGAGATAACATTTTGGTGCGTCGGTCGGGAGCATGAAGTCTATTCATTCTCGAAATTAAGAAGTTGAACTTATGAAGGTAGCAGGAGCTCATACATCTTTTTTGAGGCTGCAAAACTACCTTGGCGGCTCCGCACATCAAATAACAAATTGGAAGGTGACTCCACTGCTAGAAGATCAATAGCTTGATAAAGTTTCAAGATGAGTTCCATTGCAAGAATGAATGCCAGGATGCCCCTATGAATCAGTCTCATATCCCTGGTTTTCCAAATCCTATGCCAAAGGTTGATTGGTTAGATGATCTTCCTATATTCAAAGATGAAAAGAAGGACAGTGTTGCTCTTCATTTGGTTAGGTTCCATATGCATGTACGCACTCTTAAGGTTCATTTCCCTGAAGATTGTCTCATGAAGATGTTTATGACCACTTTAGAAAGAAAAGCATGGTCTTGGTATAAAAGCTTGGAAAATGGTTCATTATATTCTCTTGCTAATTTCCATGATGCATTCTATGACATGTATAAAGAGTGTCATCCCTCCTTATTGCTGGTCAAAGATTGTTGTAAACATTCTATGAGTTTTATTCAATATTTGGAGGATTGTTATGATGACGATGAACTTATGGATGAAGAAATTTTAGAGGCTCTCCATAACAATACATTTCAACACCAAGAATAAAGTATAACATCCCATGAAATGCAACATGAAATCCAGCAGGGGTTTATTTATGAAAACCATGTTCAATCATCTGATATGAATGAGAAGATGCAACAAACTTGCCAGTTTTTTGATCATAAAGAGTATGAAATTGATTGCAAACACCAAAAAGAAATACTGGAAGAAATTTTTTATAACCCTCAGGCAGAGGAAAGGGTTGTTCGTTTTTGTAATTCCTTGCAGCAGATTACTTCAAAGAATGATCATAATAGTGATGAAAATTACATTGTTTGTGGGAATCATTCAAAAAAGCAGTTGGATAGCATATCAAAGGAATTGTGTGTGGCTAAGAATCAGTTTTCTGAAGATGAAGAATGATATGATGATCATCAAAATAGCCTTGTCTTTTTTGACCCTATAAATGAATACATGGCAAAGCTTTGCACACTAGTATTTGATTTTCATTTGTATTATGAAGATCAGGTACACTATAAGTTGATTTGGTCATCTCACTATCATGGTTATTTTGAGTTCGAATGCAGTCAAGAGCCTCAAATATCAGAAAAGACAGTTGATTGGCTTTATTGGAAATATCATGTTGCTTGATCTAAATTGAAAATTGTAGCTGATAGGGTAGGTAGGTAGATGCAAATAAGCTCAAGGTTGACTGAGCATTTTTTTTAGTAGATATAGATTTCTTTCTCCTACAGTGATCATCGAGCTTAAGCCTGAGGCGAAGGCCGAAGAAGCTTAAAGGGGATGCTTGTCAAATAAATTTCCCTTTGTTAGATATGGTCAACAATCTTGTTTTACCCACCATTGGTCCCACATTTGTTCAAAGTGTCATGTGTTAAGGCTGTTTCAAAAATTACATGCGCTACGAAATCAACTAGGAGTTTTCGTAGTGCAAACTCACAAATATATACTATGTGCGCTACGAAAACACCTAGACAGTTTCGTAACTAGGAGATTTCGTAGCGCAAAACACAGAATTTACACTGGTTGTGCTATGAAATCAGGGATTTGTGCCAGATCTTGTCTAACTTTCTTTTCCATCAAAATTCCTTAATTTTTCATTGCCATGTGTCAGTCCTTGAACCATGCCTATCACATGAAGCCATTCATTCTCATTATTAGATTCGTTAGATGTCTTGTATGCATTCTTTCAAATTTCCAAAAGTAAGGTGAGGTGAGTTAGTCTTGGTTTTTCATGTGTTTCTTTCATGCATAAGAAGACAATTGGCAAGCTTGAAGATGACACTCATCAGAACTTTTTGAAAGCTCAAGCAAGGCAATTCTCAATTTCAAATTCAAGCAAGGCGGTGTTCAATTCATAGAGTGCAGGTTTACCTTCAAGTTTCCTTGCAGGGATTTCATAGACATGTCTGAAAGGAAAAATCACAGATCAGGTTGGTGTCTTAGACCTAAGACTGAAGGCTTAGATGTTCTCACGAGGAATAGAGAGATTGAAGAAGCATTCAAACAGGTAGACTGCTAGAGGTTTTGTGAAGAACTCCAGGGAGGTCACAGTCAAATAACCAAGGATTTTGCCTTTAATTTCATCATTTTGAATTCAAAAGTTGGAGTGCTAGAAATACCAATATCTCCTGAGGTCATATCTGCAGTCAGAGAAGAAGAAGGTTCAGATCAAGGAAGTGGTACAAGAGCAGTCTATTGATAAAGCAGTCAAAAGAAGAGAAACCAGAAGTCAATTAGCCAAGGAAAAGGGGAAGACAGTGATTTTTGATGAAAGCCCAACTTCAAAGGGAAGTTTGAACGATCTCCTCCACACCATCTACATAGAAGAGACTCCTCTGGTCTAAGCAGAGCTACTTGAAGCCAACAAGAACAAAACCAAAGGAGTTAAATCTTCCAAAAAGCTTCAATTTGATGACCAAGTCTCAGAGTTTGTTTTCAAGCCAAGAAGGCCTGTGACTAGGCATTTAAGAAGATTACAAGAGGAAAAGCCAGAGGTAAGTGAGATAGATTGAGGACCTACAAATTCAATTGAGCAAACTAGGAGGACAATATCAGCATAAAAGGACCAAGCAGTAAGTGATTGGAGCCTTAACACAATTTTGGTTAGAACATTACCTTTTTGAAGCTATTTATGGATGAATTATGTCAAAGATATGTGGCCTATTGGCATAAGATGAAGCTGTGAATAAATCATAAGAAGAATAATTTTTGAGAAAAAACTGTGTTTTTTTTATTCACACAGCAGTTTCGTAGCGCGCTACGAAACTGCTGTAGCTGCACATCATGATTTTGTGGGCCAAATTTGAGAAGAAAAGGGAACCCTTCTTGAATATGGGTTGCTGCAAAGGATTACTAACAGGTTTTGAGCATCAAGCAAGGGAAAAACAAGGAAAGGAAAGATATTTATGAACTCCAAACTTTCTTAGTCAACTTATCAGTCAAACTGTCATCTTGTTTTAGCAGTCAACTTCCAAGGAAATTCCTGAAACGCTGAGAACTCAATTTTGAAAACTGAAAGAGGTTTTTCTTCCTAACAAACCCAACTACAAAAACCTCTTTCATTTTCTTCGAATTCGTTCTGAGGTAGGAGGAATTTATGGTTAAACTTGCGCTACGAAACTGCTGTAGGTGCAAATTTTCACAAGTATATTTCTCTATTTTACACCTGTTTTTAAAAGACACATTCTGGGCGGTAGGAAAGGTGTTTCAAAAAACCAAAAAAAAAATTTGTTCAGCGTGGATTGGTTCACAACAGCCTCCTTCAATTTTTCCAAATACATTTTTTATGAGAAGATATGAGCTCTGTCCCAAGACCTAATTTTCAACTAGAACGGAGCAAGGAACAGTCTCCTAGTTTCTAGGAACATTAAAAGGATGAGTCATCAAGGGCCAGCTGGAGGGTTATGAGCACTATCAAATTCGAATTCATGGAGTTATAGGTGTAAAAAGGAGTGTTTAATTCCTAGATAAGGTTGTTTTGATCATAATGAGGAGTTACACTCCTAATTGTTTTAGGTCTCTAGGACTGCTAGTTAGCTGTCATTTGCATTTAATAGTTAGTTTAAGTGTCAATAGGTGTCAGGTCAGGTGGAATTCGAATTTTCCTCATCCTAGAGGAGGAATCTAAGTTATGTAAAGAGCTCTATATATAGGAGAAGATCTAATGTACAAGGGGTTGGCAATTTTCAAAGAAAGAAGAACATTGTGCTATTGTATGTGACTGCATGTTTTCAGGTTAATACAAAAAGTTGCTTTCACTACTCAGGATTCAGAAAGGGTTTCAATGTTTGATTTTCCTCATGGCTTCCTTCATATACTTACTTGCAGTGGTATAAACACATGTTACTTAGAATTCATTTGATGATGCTCTAACTTCCTTCATGTGTTTGTAGGCTATGTTCCTTACATAATATCTTTGTTTTGCTTCTATGTTAAAACCCTCTATGCCCTCACTTCCATGTGAAATTGATCTTGTTGTTGTATTGAAACACACTTTGACTCCATAGCCCAATGGAAGCTTATTGATTGATATTTCAACCATTTATATATTGTTGTTCGAATTTTCCGTAGAGTTAGCCATCTAATCTTCAAAGTAAAATCTTTAATCCAATGAGAGAGCCCTCTCAGGTTGAGGAGGCTAAACCTCAGCCAAAAGTAGGTTTGAAAGAGTTACACAAGGCCTTCCTAATCAGCAACCTATCAGGGTTGGGTTTTGTGATAACACCTGGACCCAGAAATACCAGTCTACCTTGAATAATATAGGGAAGTCGAAACAGGTAAGAAACACTGGTACCCCACACCAGAGTGCTCGGGGACCGGCAAGCTTCCGAAACGAGAAAGCTTCCAAACTGAGAAAACTCGAGAAAATGAGAAAACTCAAGAATATAGGTCTATAGCTGTCACCTGTGAGGATGTCTAGCTAATAGGAAGGCAGATCATGTAAAATGAAGGCAAGTGTATCCAGGAAAGTACGTGGTGAGCGAAAGCAGAAAGGAGCATGCAGGCAAGCAAAAAGGCTCGATATGAAAATCTATAGATCCAGAAAAGTGTCAGTAGGGTTGTCCTACGCACCTGCAAGAGATTGATTGGTCCGCCATTGGATGAAAATGGTGATAGGTCGCTATCGCGGCGCACCTCTGCTCAGATCACCGGTTCCAACTTAATTAATTGTTATAATAGTTCAATATTTAGATCTAATATCTATTATTAGTTTAATGTACTAAAACATAATATATCCGATCCATTATAACTATTTTACTCTTTTACCTGATGTAAATAATTTGACTGTACTAACTTGGAATGACATATCATTATCATTAAATTTTTAACTTGTAATGACATATCATTAAATTTTTAAAGAATATAAAGAGATTAACTCCTTTTCTGAAGAATTCATGCGTTATTTTATTAACGTATTATTGAATTTTGTAATAATAGTAACATTTCCTTATATAAATTATCCAACTTATACATTTTCTTGGAGTAATGTGTTAGACTCCTTAATCAAGTCTACATTAGTGTCTACCTTTCCCTTTTGTGAGTGGTCAGGATCTTTAATAAAACGTTATGCATATTTACACGCTTTTAGATATGTAGTTGGACTCGATGAGTAATTATAATAGAAAGTGCTACCATGGTATTGAATTTCCTTTGAAATTAAGATACCCTTTCTTTCGAGTAAGAAGCTTTCTCGTACTACTGGTTAAAGGAAATCCTACAACAAAATGTTCGTGCCATAAAAATTCAATTTGTTTCATTGTGATTCTAACTCTACACCATGTTGATTTTTTTATTTTTTTTAATTTATACAAATAGAAATCGAAGTAATGATAATTATAAACCTCCTCTTTTATGTATAGATTCATATTACTAAAATTTCCGAAAAAAATTATGAATAATAATAAAAGGT